>CAUYLG010029588.1:0-53339 GCA_963573385.1 Cacajao melanocephalus | reverse complement strand
TTTTCAAGGTTCTTAGTTTCTTTGCATTGGGCTAAAACATGTTCTTTTAGCTCAGAAAAGTTTCTTATTATCCACCTTCTGAAGCCTAATTCTGTTAATGGATCACACTCGTTCTCCATCAGGCCTTGTTCCCTTGTTGATGAGGAACTATGATCCCCTATAGAAGGAGAGGCACTCTGATTTTGAGTATTCTCAGCATTTTTATGCTGGTTTCTCGCCATCATTGTGAGTTTATCCACCTGTCGTTTGTAATTGCCAACTTTCAAATTAGGTCTCTGGACGTCCAACTTGTTGATTCCTAGTGCCACAATCTGAGCAACCCACTGCGCTAAAACAGCGGCATTAAGATTCGTGGTGTTTTTCTGCCCAGGAATCTCCGATCTGGCTTCCCTCTTGAATCCCTTTTTCAATCAGATAAATAGGTGACTCCGCCTTCCTGGAGGTCGAAACGTCGACCAAAAGGGGAGTCAGTCCTGTTTACTCTGCACAGAGAACCGCCGTGCCGGGGTGCCGGCAAAACCGCCACACCGGCCACAAGAGTCGCGCTGGCGACCCGTGGGGCTCCTCCGCTGGGAATCTCCTGGTCCGTGGGCAACAAAAATTCACCTGTAAGTGTGGTGTCCTCTCATTCTGTGCACTTTCTCTGGGAGCTACGATCCTGAGCTGCTAGTAGTCAGCCATCTTGGATCTCTCTAGTTATTAAAGTTTTTAAAGTCAATTTATCCTGATGTTAATATAGCCACTCCATATTTTGATACTTATTGTTTGTATATTATATATATATATGTGTGTGTTTATTCCTTTACTTTTAACCTATCTTTAAAGGGCATTTATTTTTAAAGGACATTTAGTATAGGCGGTATATAATTGGGTTTTGCTTTTTATACTATTTGAGAAGATAACCTCTGCCTTTCAAGTAGATTTTTAGTCTATTTATATTTAGCATAATATGGCTGTATTTTTGTCTAGTATTTTGTGCTTTTGTTTTCTATTCAATTCATTTATTCCTATGTTTCTCTCATTGTCAATTATATTACATTTATATATGAAATGAGTCTCACAACAAAGTGTTAAATTTTTTTTTTTTTACTTTGAACAGTCATGTTGTTTACAGAAATTGAGATGAAAACAAACATATACTTTAATATTTATTATTTATAGTACTCTGTAATACTTGCAGTATTCCTTTCTACAAATCTGTTTTTTTATCTGGTATCATTTCCCTTCAGCCTGAAGAACTTTCTCTAACATTTCTCTTAGTTTAGGTATACTGGCAGTGATTTTTTTTTCACTTTTTATTTATTTGAAAATGTTTTAAAGTCACTTTCATATTTAATGGATATGTTTACTTGATATATAATTCTGAATTGAACATTTAAAGATTTTTTCTTTAATTACTAACAATTTTGTTCTGGTTAACTATTGCTACCTCACAAACTCCCCCAAAGCCTAGTGTTTTAAAACAACTAATTTATTATATTATATCTAATAATTCTGTGATCTAGAAATTTGGGCAGGGCTTGGCTGAGTGATCTTTCTTCTCCACATGGAATTTGTTGTGTTCATGTGGTGATATTCAGCTGTGGATGGGGTCCTCCGAATGCTACAAAATTATTTCATTAAAATGGCTGTCATTGGTCAAATATATTGAAGCTAGGGCTCAGCTGCACATTTCTCCCTCTTCACATAGTCTCATAGCCTCTCCATGTGATCTGTTTAGAAGGGTAATGAGACTTTTACCTGACAGCTCAGGAGCAAGTGTTTCAAGGGAGAAAAGGAAGCTGACACTCTCTTAAAGCCCAGATTATAAACTGACATGGCATCATTTACACTATATTCTTTTGGTGAAGCTGTCATATAATCCACTCAAATTAAAAGGGAGAGAATCTCTCAGTGGGAGGAGTAGTAAAGAAATGTTGGCCAACTTTCATCTACCACAGTCCTCCACAATCTTCCCCTGGCCTTCATTGTTTCTGATGACAAGTCAGCTATCATTCCTATCATCATTTCTCTCTGTTATGTAATGTGCTTTCTTCTGTCTGTTTTTTTATATTCGTCTTTAGTTTTTAGTTGTATGATTATAATTTATTTAGTTGTATTCTTTGTATTTACCTTGCTTGAATTTTATTGAAACTTTTGAATCTGTAAGTTTATGTTTTCTACTAAATTGGGGAAAATTTTGATGATACTTTCTTTTTCTTCCTCCCTGCACCCCCCCTCCCCACCCTGCCCTGCCGCTCCATTCTCTCTATGTATTCCACAGGTCACTAAAGAGCTGCTCACATTTCTCAATATTTTTTTTGGATCTCTGATTGGATAATTTTTATTACTCTATCTTAAATTTTTAGACTCTTGCATCTTTTTTTTGTTAGTAGTTTATCTGGTAAGCTAATTTTAGATATAGCATTTTTACCATTTTAGAATTTTCCATGTGATTCCTTTTAGTAGCTTTATATACTTGAGATTGTCTATATGTTTATTTTGAATATACATATGTATATATTTTTGAGTTGGAGTCTTGCTCTGTCACTCCCAGGCTGGAGTGCAGTGGCATGATATTGGCTCACTGCAACATCTGTCTCCTGGGTTTGGGCCATTCTCCTGCCTCTGCCTCTCAAGTAGCTGGAATTACAGGTGCGTGCCACCATGCCAGCTAATTTTTATGTTTTTAGTAGAGATGGGGTTTCACCATGTTGACCAGGCTGGTATTAAACTCCTGACCTCAGGTGATCTGCCGCCTTGGCCACCCAAAGTGCTGGGATTACAGGTGTGAGCCACCACACCCAGCCCAATATTTTTTAACGTTCTTGAATACACTAATAATGGTTGCTTTAAACTACTCATCTGCTGATTCTAGCATCAAGGTTAACTCAGAGTTCATTTCTATTGACAATTTTTCCTTGACTACGGGTCATATTTTTCTTTCATTTCATGTGTAGTAATTTTTGCATTGTATGCTGGATATTGTGGATACTATATTATAGAGATTCTGCAGTCTACTAATTGCTTTTAAAGTGTACTGATTTTTGTCCTAGCAGGCTATTAACTTCAATTACCTCAGACTCCAAAATATGATTCCCCTGTGGTATACACCAGTTGGAACCTCTGCTCAGTTTCCTCAGCCTTCCAACTATTATGCTCTATCAGGTTTCTAGTGGAACATTTAAATTTTGTCCTTGGAGTTTTCCTGGTTTATGTGTGGTCCAGGGTCAGCTGAAGATTTCAGTGGAGTTTATGTGCAGATTATGGTGGCATTTCTCTGTGATCCAGTTTCTTGGATTTCCCTCCACTCACTTCACTTTTTAGCTGGTTTGATAGCTTCAAACTCTATTCTCTGACTCTTGAGCCAGGAAGATGGTGGCTTCTTAGAAATAGTTGTGATGTCCTTGTGGAACAGATGGTGATAATAAGTAATAAGATATATATAAATGTTCTCCAGCAAATTTTCCTTTTATCAAAGATCAACTCCCTTCTAGTTTATTCCTACCTCTTCAATATATTAAACTAATTAAAATAACTTTTGCCTAGATTTTGCAATTTTATCTGTGGAAATGTTAGTCTCATACAAGATACTCTGCTATTACTGAAAACAGAACCTAGATGTTAATTTTCACAATGTCAGTTATTTTACAATATTTTCATTTATTTCTGCATCCAAAGTTCCCCAAAAGAATAGTATTTGTTATACATTTAAATGAATTAAAATGGTACCATTGTTCCTTTTACCATATTTTATTTAATGATGATTTCTTCATTTAGGTTTCACACTATATTATGAGTATTTTATTTCCTGAGTTCTTTCATGTTTAAATATATATGGCCTGCAAACTTTCTATTTGAATGATAGCATAAATGGATATAATATTCTTGGTCATTGATATTTTTTCCCTTCAACTTTGCAGCCTTTTCTTCATTCTTCAGTCACTGAATGACATTTCATAGACCTTGAAAGCCAGGCTGATATTTTTTCTTCTTATGGGTGACTTAATTTTTCTGCCTAGATGCCATAAATTTCAATAACTTAATCATGATATATCTTTATATAGATGATCTTGTGTCAGTTTTCTCTGGTATGTGATGTGCCCTTTTGATCTTCAGATTTAGTTTTTTTTTCATGTTATTGTTCCTATCTATATGTCTCTGCTTCATAGATGACATCATGTTGCTATGTTCTCACATGGCTGAAGAGCATGGTTTTTGTTTATGTCGATGCATGCAAAATATCACTTAAGCTGCAATTATAACTGTAAGAAAAGAAGTGAAGACACAATTCTTTCCACTACCGTAAAATCATAACAAGAGCAAAGGGGGCTCTCATAAGCCTTTTTTATAAGGCCATTAATCCCTAATCACCTCTTAAAGACTCTACCTCTTACTACCATCACCTTGTGGGGCAGATTTCAACGTATGAATTTTGGGAGGACACATACATTTAGACCATACCAGCATAACATACCTTTTCAAATTACCCAAGAGTAATATGGGAAGCTCAGTTCAGATCTTGCATTTACTCTGATATTTTCTTGACACCATTCCCTTCCATTTTTTGATCTTTCCTCTTCTGATCAGTGTGGGGATGGAGTGTTGCTTTCTATGCACTTTCTTAGAACCTGATGGGTGAAGTGGCTCAAGCTTTCTTGATGGCCAGCATAGCCACTTCCTGGGGGCCCAAGGATTTGTTCTGTCTTTTGAGAACTTACTGAATATTCCCTACCAGGATTCACTCCATCTTGTGAAGGATGCATTATAATCCCACAAGTTTCAGTTTGTTCCTGTAACCCAACACAGAATTCTAGCACATGGCTTGCTCAGGCTACTACTTGTGCTTAATAGAGGTCCTGGGGTATTATAAAGAAACTTTCACTCTTATGAGTCTGCTTGGAATTTCCTAGGTATATCTATTTACCTTTGTCTCTTTTGCTCCAAGAGAACAGTTTAAAATTCTCAAGATTTTGTTGAAACATTTTGTTTCTCCTGTTCTGCTTTTAAAAGTTTAGAAGTTGTGAATACAGAATTAGAAACTGAGCCTCTGTTAAACTAGAATTTCTATGTTCTTTCCTGGACACTATTCTCTTAGTTCAGAAGGATGAAATCTTTTGTTTGTTTTGTAGCTGTTGGTGACACACACACACACACACACACTCACTCATATACACCCATAATACATACACACATACATATATATTCTTTTAAACTTTTTTTTTTCATTTAAGCTATTAGGTATCGGTAGAGGAAAATTTTGTGATCCTGATTCACTTGGCCATCTTTCTTTAGATTTTTCATAAGGCTCTATAAAGATTTTTGTTCATGTCAATGCATGCAAGATTTTACTTAAACCCTAATTCTAACTGTCAGAAAAGCAGTGAAAACACAATTCCTTCCACTACTGTAAACAACATAACTACGATGCAAAATCTCAAATTACTACACACCACCATATATCTGCATCTTGAAGTGTGTGTTTAAATGGTGAAATTTTTTTCTCATAAAATTAAGTAATTGTTGCTAAGAACAAGGCATGTTTTCACAGATTTTCCTTTAACATTTCTATTTTTAATTGACAAGTAAAAAAATATATATATATATATAGGGTGCAATGTGATGTTTTGATACATGTATACAGCATAAAATAATTAATTTAACATATATTCACCACCTCACATACTTTTTATGTGGTGTGAACCCTTAAAATCTATTCTCTTAGCAATTTTGAAATATGTATTACATTATTCTGAACTAAATCACCATGCTGTGTAATAGATCTCAAAAGCTTATTCCTTCTGTCTAACTGAAACTTTGTACCCTTTGACCAGCATCTCCCCATTCTTTCCCACTGGATTCTACTCTCTCTTCTATGAGTTAGTCTTTTAGATTCCACATATAAGTGAGATTTGAGCCTGGCTTATTATACTTAGCATAATGGCCTGCAGTTTCATCCATGTTGTAAATGATAAAATTTCTTTCTTTTTTTTAAGGCTGACTAGTATTCTATTCTGTATATATACCACATTTCCTTTGTACATTCATTCATTGATTGATGTTTAAGTTGATTTCATATCTTGGCTAATAATGCTGCAATCTATGTGTGAGAAGAGATGTCTCTTTGAGATAATTATTCCATTTCCTTTGGATATGTACCCAGTAGTGAGATTGCTGAATCATATGGGAATTCTACTTTTAATATTTTTGAAAAGCTTCCATACTATTTTTCATAATGGCTTCCTAATTTACATCCCCATAAGCAGTGTATAAGAGCTCCTTTTTCCCTCACATCCTCACCAACACTTATTTTCCTTCATCTTTTTGATGACAGACATTGTAACAGGTATGAGGTCATATGTCATTATGATTTTAATTTGCATTTTCCTGAATATTTACTGATGTTGAGCATTCTTTCATATACTTGGTCATTTGTATGTCTTTTGAGAAATATCTGTTCAGGCCCTTTGTCAATTTTTTCATTGGATTGTTTCTTCCTGTTAAGTTGTTTGAGTTCTTTGGATATTAACTCCTTATCAGATGTATCGTTTGCAAGTATTTTCTCCTAGTCTGTAGGTTGTCTCTTCACTCTGTTGTTTCCTTTGTTGTTCAGAAGCTTTTTAATTTGATGCAATTCCATTTGTCTAGGTTTGCTTTTGTTGCCTGTACTTTTGAGATCATGTCAAAAAAATTATTGCTCAGACCAATGCTGTGAAAATTTTCTCCTGTATTTTTTTTCTAGTAGTTTTGCAGTTTCAGGTCTGACATTTAAGTCTTTCATCTGTTTTGACTTAATTTTTGTATGGTATGAGTTAAAGGTTCAATTTTATTCTTCTGCATGTGGATATCCAGTTTTCCCAGCATCACTTATTGGAGAATACTGTCTTTTCTCCATTGTGTGTTCTTGGCATTTTTAGCAAAAATCAATTGACCACAAATATGTGGGTTTATTTCTGAGCTCTCTATTCTATCCCATTGATTGATGTGTTTTAACAGATTTTCTTGATGTTGTTTTCGATGAATGAAGTTCCTGGTGGGCAAAGGCCATGCTGCATTCTTTGAGAATGCTAATGTGGTATAGTGAGAAGGTCCTTGGCTTTAGAGTAAAATCAACCAAAGAACAAACCAATGAGCAGTAATAGAAATATCATTCAGAATTTTGTTAGCACTTTGAGGTAAACCTGACTGCTCATACATATGCATGTTTTGTTCATCTTGCCTAGAAATATAGGTTCTGAGCAGTTACATGGCTATCAATGGCCTAATAGTAGGAGCATTTCTCACAAATTGGCTCCTAATTGCTCTGGAGAGGTGCAATAAAACATGGGGATTATTTTCTATCAAAGTTAAAATCCATTAATAAGAATAAAAAAGCTACCATATGGTGATGGAAAACGTTTTGTTATCCTCCTAGTTCATTTAATTTATTTTAAAACTGACAAAAATTTGCATTCTCTGGTGGTGATCCCAGAGGCTGAATGGGCACACCTTTAAAAAGTCACATAAATAAATAAACTGTAGGCAGTAGCAGTCCACTGCCCTCCAACAGTTACTGTAATTCAGAATATCCTGAAATGAAATTTATTTTTGCATTCTGTGTAACCAAACTATTCACCAAGTAAATGAAGATTATCTGTTTAAAGCAACCAAAGAGAGAATATCCTTTAAGATAATTTAGAAGCATTTAGTTATTGCAGACAATAAAGATATTATTAAAGTCACAGTCATTATTTTTGGATTCACTGATTAATGGATTTTTTTTAATGTAAAGAATAAACTGCAATCTCTGTATTTGAAGCTCTTACAATATAGAAAGAATATCAGACTAAGCTCTCAAATGAAGTGTGGATAAAATGTTATGAGAGTTTAGGAGAGAGCAATATTTGGTTTTCTAAAGACTGGTTAGTCCTAATAACAAAAACTAACATTTATAGGATGCCTAATGTTTTAGTCCATTTTCATGCTGCTGATAAAGATATACCAAAGACCAGGCAATTTACAAATAAAAGAGGTTTAATGACTCATGGTTCCACGTGGCTGTGGAGGCCTCACAATCATGGTGGAAGGTGAAAGGCACATCTCACATGGTGGCAGACAAGAGAAGAGAATGAGAGCCAAGTGAAAGGGATTTCCCCTTATAAAACCATCAGATCTTGTGAGACTTATTCACTACTGAGAGAATTGTATGGGGGAAACCACCATCGTGATTCAATGATTTCCCACTGGGTCCCTCCCACAACATAAGGGAATTATGGAAACTACAATTCAAGATGAGATTTGGGTGGGGACACAGCCAAACAATATCACCCAGTAAGTGATTAGTCTTGGAAAGCCTGAATCTGGAAGGATTACCACCAAAGCAATTAGGAATCTTCCCTGCCTCTGGGTAGAGAAGTTGTTCAACAATGCAGCCTGGCATGAAGATTTAAGTCTCAGTTAATGGAACAAGGAATTCTGGCTATGTATTTAAAATATTTATTCAGAAAAATAGGAAGGTCTCTGCCTTCTTGTTTTTGAAGTATGATGAGAAGGGGAAGAGAAGCTCATACTATACAAACTCTGCTTCTCTGATACGTATTCTTGAAGTGCCAGTGTAGATACATACTTTTCTTGGAAATGGCTGGGAATAAATTAACAAATGCAGGAATGATATTGGTAAGAGACTCTTGAAACTTCAGGTATGTGAAATTTGTAAGGAAGCATCTCAGTGGCAACAAATAAGTACTACTTTCCTATTTTGGGCTACCTATTCCAAGGCACTGGGAAAAACGACACGAGCTTAGTACGTAGGGAACTGTGGAGAATGAGCTTCCTGAATCTGAATGTCCATCTACCTCCCATGACTTGGGAAATTTTCAGCTACCATTTTATTTTATATATTTTTCTACACCTTTTCCATTCTCTTTTCCTTCTGAGATGCCCATAATGTGAATATTTGTTCACTTAACCATGTCCCATAAATCCTGCAGGTTTCTTCATTCTTCATTCTTTTTCATTTTGTCTGCCTGTGTTATTTCTAATGACCTGTCTTCTGCTTACATTCTCTTGTTTGATGTGTTCCTACATCCCTCCTGACTCCAGGAAGATCTGATCCAGGCAGGGGAAATGGTGCTACAGAGGCCACGTGCTTTCATGATGCCCTCTGGGCTTCCAATAACCAAACCTGTGTCTTTACCCCTCCACTGCACTCCAGTGCTAGCCCTTCAATACTACAGTCAAATCTTAGCTCTTTATTTTTTGCCTTGGTCCTCTTTTGTGGGGGAGGATGAGTGCCAGGGACCCCTAGTTAGGTGCTGACCTTGTCCATCAAATTGTGTGTGTGTGTGTGTGTTTTTTTTTTTTTGACAGGGATATTTGGTAGTTCTGGAGGCTATACTAAACGTAGTGTATCCTTACTTCAAGATTGCATTTGGCTGTTTCTCTTGAACTTTTGAAAAATAAAATGGAGAAAGGCAAATAGGACGATAGCACCAGGGTCTGTATTCATAACCAGTCAAGGAACTAATTGAACGTCAAAGCATGCTAATTAATGGATAGTTGATAATCCTGATATACAATTGATATAAAATTCTAGAGTCCTACCACACAGATTGTGTCCTTGTTCTGGTCAAAAACCAACAAAAGTTTATTTAGTGCACACTATGTGTCAGGCATTGCACTGAATGTTAGGATAACACTGGCTTACATATGTCAGGTACTGTACTAAACATTTTATAATCTTAATTATGCAATAACCTTATTAGAATTATCTCCATTTTATATATGAGGGAAAGGGAGTCAGAGAACTTAATTAGCTTGACAAAGGTTGGTCACACAGCTAGTAAATGGCAGTGCCCAGATACAAATTTTGGTTTTTAACTCCTCCTCACTGCCTAGTTTTTTCATTAATGATTGGAACAAGAAAATGCATCAGTAGGCATATGAAATGAATGCAGAAGAGCTACTGATGTGGGAACGTGCTTAATGACAGAATTAGTATCCCAAAGAATTTTAATGGGCTGGAGCAAATTTAATCAGAGAATATTTAACAGAGGATGCATGTGAAATCCCTAGCTTGGTTCCAAATATCCAGCTGCATGGGGCAATGTGGCTTAGCAGCTGCATAAGCTCAATGTGATTCAATAATGTGACATAGTTGCCCTAAAAGAGAATGAAAACGGATGCCATATTTGTACAAATCTAGTATTCCAAACAAGGGGATAGACTATTCCATTTTATTCTGGCCAGGCCACATGTGGAATTTGTGAGGAGTTCTGGGCAGCACACCTTTGGAGGGACATAGACAGGCTTAACCAGACTTGTGAAAGGCCCCAGTACCACTTATTTTTCATTTTTTGACATGTATTTTTTTTTTGAGAGCTTACATTTAGGCATGTGTTAGGCACTGAGGAAATGGCAGTTTACAAAACAGCCTTTTTGTAGTTTATATTTTTCTCACTGGAGAGGCAAAAAAAGTAAATACATGAACAATAAGTTTATATTATGTCAGCAATGACTGTCGATAGAGGATTAAACAGAGTAAGGGAATAGAGAATGGGTCAGGAGCCATAGCAGGTAAGTTGGTCAAGAAAGCCATTTCTGAAGAGTTGCTGTTTGATCAGAAACCTCAAATATCTAAGGGAGGGCATCATAAATAGAAGATAAATGGAAGAAGAAAATTTTGTGTAGAGGAAAATGAAAGTGCAAAACCCTGAGGTGGGAGTTTGCTTCATACATTCTGGAGGGTACCAAGGAAGCCATTGTGATAGGTTAGCAGACAGTGATGCAAGAGGTAAAGTGAACAAAGCATTTCAAGGACAGAATGATCAACTGAATAAGATGAGACAGAAAACTGATCATTGGATATGGCAATGTGGATCTCTTTGGTGATCCATAGTTCCTCAGAATTAGTCAAAAGAAATCTAGCCATGGGAAGAAAAGTCTTAGAGTGGTGTTTCTCAAGGTGTTGTTATGGACCACCTGAAGAACGCCTACAATCAAACCTCTAGATTATGAGGCCCTGGAATCTTCATTTTTAGCAGTATGTGTTTCTTATTTACCCTTAGGTTTGAAAACTACTGATTTAAGGATGGCTAGCTGACATGAAATATTTACAAAGCTGTTTTACATCTCCACGAAGGGGCTGATGAATAGAAGCTAAAAGTAGACAAATCCATTTTACTTTAAGAGAATGACCAAAACTTCAATGCTGACCATTTGAAAGTAGAATGAGTTGTTTCTTACAGCAAAGAATTATCTTCCATTGAAACAGAGTCTGGATAATCACATTTTAGGGGGTTATTTGGAGAGAATTTTACAATTATTTGACATGGGAGGAGTGTTGCACTAAGTAACCTTCTAACCCCATGGTTCTGTTTTTCTGAAATGCAAACCGCAAACTCTCACAGCTGCCGTAAGTAGCCTGAGGAACAGGAGCTCAAACTGGCCTTTCCTGTGTCTGAATTGTCTTTTAAAATGTTGAAAACAGGCATTTCTATTTTGCTGAGTCTCAGAGTTGGTTAGGGTTGTCAAGTGACCATGAAATGACATTTGTTAATTGAAGGAAATGTAGATAATTAAAATTTTACTGAATAATGGCAAAAGAAAAGAAATCTTCGTAATTAAGAGAAAGTGTTATATCAATGTTAGCATGTTTCCATTACAACATATTGGGAATATCCTGAAAGTCAATTCCCTCACTGTTATTGGATATTATTATTATTATTAAATTAGGGCAAAAAGCACAAAGTCAGAACAGATATCTTGGATCTGTTAGCAAACGAGATGTTCCAAATTTTGAGTCACAGAATTAGCATGGTGGGTTCTTTTTGCTGGGCCATCACATTTCCTGCATGTCACAGAGGCTGGGCTGTGGACCTCCTCATTTGTTGAAGCATATGCATTATTATTGGGCTCACCACACAGCTGTGGGGGGAAAACGTTGCTCGCCCTAAGGTTATAACCCCCCTTCTCTAAATTACTGTTTACTGATGTGGGAGAAAAGGACTCCTGGCATAGCCCAATAATTACTCTTGGCACAGCTCAATAATTAATGAAGTGTTAAAAAGACTCTGCTAAAGTTTGTGCATCTGCTGTGGAGGGTGCGAAAGTACAAGAAACTCGCCTGTGCAGCCAAGTCAAAAACACACATGGCCTTCCCTGTCCTCCCAGGAGAGAACCCAGTGGGGAGTGAGAGAGAGTGAATGAGTTAGTGCAGGAGAGAAAGGGGGCTGTTACTACCAAGCTGTTTCCAAGTTTCTAAGAATAGAGAAGCCCAAGGTGGCAGAGTTGTAATTTCTCAGTTTTTTTTTCTTTCTTGTGATTTACAGGTAGGTCCTTTAATTTGTGGAAAGAAATTTGTATGCAGAAACAACCGCTTTTCTCTTTCTATTAGTTATAATACATTACTTGTGAAATCAGCAGTTTAAAATAATTTGATGATGATAACACAAGGACAAATAATGACGGCCACTCGTGTGGTATTTATCTCCTGAAATTTTACGGAGGTTGCAGGCTGGCATCTTGCCTAGCGAATAAGATATCAAGAGTGCTTTTTTAGCCACAAAATTAACAAAGGAAGGAATAAATATTATGTTTTCTCTCAAAGGATCCAGTTTGGAAAAAGCCCAAGGATTAACTCTTTGTGCCACAGTCTGATTTCACAGTGCGTCACCTCTCGCACTTGTCCTCATCAATCACTGACATAGGACCAGGCCTCAGACAGGCCTCCAGGCTTTCCCAGGAATCCCTGCTGCTTAGCTGGAAAGTCGCATCCAGGCCAAGCGTTTCTGAAGCACAGCTCAGGTACAAGCTGACTCTAGCTTCGGGCCAATTTCTTAAGCAGAGGGTCTTTGCTAACGTGTAGAATAGAAAAGAGTGTTGGGATAACGGCTTGGTTCTGTTCCGTTCACCCGCTTCCTCTCTGTTCCCTCCCCCATCCCATTATTTAAGTTCTCATTCAGAGGAAAAGGAAGACATTTAACAAGTTCTGTGTTATTAACTCTGCTCTGATTTGGTTGGCGATAAATTGAATATTGTTTCTTTTTTTTTCTCCCTCCAGTGTTGTATATAGACATTTCTTGATGGTCATAATTTCTCTGCGTGGCAGCTAAGGGGGAGTATAGGGCAAGGAGTAAACCTTGAGGAATTAAGGTACAGGCTGCCCTATTTTTTTCTTCCTCTTTAATATGAAACTGGTTACAGGCACATTTTTTTAAACCTCTCAGCAGGAATTGCAAAGTTTTCCCAGTCATCACCTAGCAACAAAGCCCAGCAAAACATTCGCAAAGCAGTTTTTGCAATGCAGCCATCACTGACTGGCAGAACTGACTTGTGGAAGGCTGAATTTGCTATGGAGGGGAATTGAATGCTTTCTTCTTTATTCAAGTAGAATGCTGAGATGAGCAGTCTGGATCCTGCTTGAACCAAATTAATGTACATTAAAGAATAAACCATAATGCCCATTGTAAATTGGAGGTCGAAAGGCTTCAACAGAATGTGATGATGGGCCAGTTCTCATTGGAACTATTTAAATTGAATTTTTAAAGTAGTTGTCTTAAATAAAGCAATCTGAGATTGATATAACTATCCCTTTATTTTTCCACATTAGATAAAACACTCTCAACCTTTGGGTAGTGTAAGAAACTTAAAGTCTAGTGGGTAATAAGTTCAGAATTCAACTGAAGATTATGCTTAGCCTCTACCCTGAAAATAATATCGATTAAAATCTCCCTTCAGAAAGAGGGTAGCTCTGCTTCGTCTGGCTTTGACTTTCACTCAGAGTTAGCAGCCAGGCATAATAGCTATTATCATTAAGAAAATATGCTACTCTGGAACTTAGTCATAATATCCACCTCCAGGTCCTTGCTATGATCTTTTGCTTAGCAGTATAAGAATCTTACAACAAGATCCTTTTGCTTTGTCATGTACTTTAGAACAAAAAGACCAGATTAAAAACATTTTAATTTTCTTGTTTTTGCAGTAAACAGCCATATGTGAACACAAATAGATCGGATCAATAACTAGGCACTAACATCTTGATTTTTAGTACTTAAAGTCTACCAAGTTCATATCGCTGTGTTAATAACAGAGGAGGTCCTTTAGCTCAGCACTTCATGAAGACAGAAAAACAGTTTGTTGAACCTGACTGACTCCTCACTCTTTGATCACAATCCTGTAAAGTTTACTGCACGTATGTACAATAGATGCGTGAGGATGTAGAGTATGTTCCCAGGTCAGGCTTTGACTCCTGCTTAACAAGGAACTAGTGAGACTTGGAAACTTGTGGGGAAAATTGTTGTGATACAGTTGAAATTATCTTTCCTGTGTCCATAGGCTTGTTGCTGCCTGGGATGCCAGCTTTTTCCTTCATATGCTGTATTTCTAATGATGAAATTGCTCTGAACATTTGCCCATGTCTTTGCCCAAAATGTAGCTTTTAAGTACTGAATCCTTTTCAGTTGATTTGTATACAAGCCTTTGCTTCCCCCCATTAAGTGTGTGAAATGTTGACTGCAGCTTTACTTGTTAGTGATAGTGACTGCGGGTTCTGCCTTCTTCCATTTCTCTTCGGTCTAAACTCTGACAACATGTTCTCTGTCACGATCAGCATCTTCTGCAGCTGTGGGAGCAATGTTCAAATCTTTGCTGCTCGAAGTGTGGGCTGCAGACCAGCAGCACTGACATCACCTGGGTGCTTGTTAAGAAATACAGACTCTCAGACTCCACCGAAGAACTCCTAAATTAGAATCTTCATTTTAATGAGTTACTAAGATGATTCATATGCACAGTGAAGTTTGAGAAGCATTGTAAATCTTTTTGGTTTAATGATTTGCTTCCTGTTGGGAGTGCTAGCTAAAGAAGATATGAATCTTCTTACTGACATTTTCTCTAAAACATCATTAAACACTCCCCACTCTCAACAGGACTGAGGTGAACTTAGAGGCTGAGCCGTAGGAGCAAAATAAGAGACTTGAGCAAACAGAGACGGCCCAAGCACTAACTGGTGTTTACAGACGGGACAACCCAGTAGTTCCACAGGACCCAGTAGATGATCAGATGACTTTCTCTATGCTGTATATCTTGTCACCCAACTTAGGGAAAATTCTACATTGTCATTTAGTATAGTTAAAAAAATATATATATATATGTATGATAGGATAGCTTTTTTTTTGTTAGATAAAAAACTTCCTGGCGGCTCACGCCTGTAATCCCAGCACTTTGCGAGGCTGAGATGGGGCGGATTGCCTGAGCTCAGGAGTTTGCAACCAGCCTCGGCAACATGGTGAAACTCTGCCTATACTAAAATACAAAAAAAATTAGCTGGTCATGGCGGCACGCACCTGTAGTCCCAGCTACTTGGGAGGCTGAGGGAGGAGAATTGCTTGAACCCAGGAGGTAGAGGTTGCAGTGAGCCGAGATCACGCCATTGCACTCCAGCCTGGGCAACAGAGCAAGACTCCATCTCAAAAACAAAAAACAAACAAAAGAAAACAACAACAAAAAAAAACGTACTGAGGTGGGTAAAGTACTAATATTTATCCTCTTTAGCTGACTAGCTCAGAACTTTTTATCATAACCAAAGCTCAATAAATGATGGTTGTATTGAATTGGTAACTCTTGCCTGTAGATGCAGTATGTTTAAAGGGTCACAACATTGCTTTTTCTAGGGAAAATAAAGTGCTCAATAATTATATAACACAAATCACAGAGGGAAAAGTGCCTTGGTGACTCCAGGCATTTGGCTTACATCACAAAAGGTAGTCTGATCTGAATTAATCCTGTCTTGAGGGAAGTTACCAAACAGAGAAGGTCTTCAAGGCAATAACAAGATAATTTGAGGTCGTCCTTTTGATTTTGGTCATCTAAGGGTTGGATGTCCACCCAAAATTATCACAAAGAAGGAGAAAACCTTAAAAGTGAAGGAGATATTATTTTACTGGTTTTCATGACTCTGTTAACTTTCCATTAAGGTGTAAGGGAAACCAGAGTTGCAACCTGGAGCATGAGGTGAAAGAGTTTGCTACCCATGGAGAAGCTGACATTTGCAAAACATTTATTTGTGCTGGACATTCAAAAATGTATTGCTCTTCTTTGCATATGAGTCGTCAAAAATATTTAGATCGTTCAGTAGAATTGTTGATTGTAAAAAGTATCTAAACTCTAATCCAATTCAGATTTTATAATTCCTGGTTTACCAATGAATTATACTAATATTAGTGCTGACATTTTGGGAGTATGAGATAGCCTACTTATATTTATATGAAATTTTACAAAGTTTGTGAAGGGTAACATGACTACGGTCTCAGTCATACCACCCTCCCATCCAGGTATATGTGATATGTTGGCAATTTGAATTGGTGGTACAAAAAATGAAAATGAAAATTCTGTCTTGTGTAATCTTAGAAACCCAAACTGGGGAAAGAAAGTAGCATAAACAGGCAATTTGGTTTCACCTTGGGGTAAAACATGAAGGCAAGAAGACATTTAAAGGTTAATACAAATTACTCATACATCATCCTAAAAGAAAGAACAAAGAGAGTCACATAGGAATTTTCATCCTTGTTTAATTGAGGTACACATTTCTTTTAAGGGAAGCATTGTAGTTACAGAAAAAGTATAGCTAATAAAGAGTAAGAGCTGCACTAGTTTCAGCAGTACAACATTTCATTTATTGCTAACGGCAAATTTGTCATTTAATTAGTAATTCTGACACAGGTAAAGGGGGAGACAGCTGCTTTTCCAGGCGTTTTGTGCCTCACTGGTGCCCGGTAACCAGATGGCGTTGTTGTTGCTGACGGATGAACCGAAGAAGTGGGAGGGTATCCACCCAAACTCCTTGAAACTCCAAACTTAGATTAAAAATCTCATAAGGAGAAAGCTTTCTCCTGTGTTCATCCTGGCCCAGTTAGGATGGGACTGAATTTTGGACCTGAGCAAGTATCTTTGCCTTCTATTCTGTTCACAAACTTTTCTGAGGAGACACTGAAATTGGTCTGTGAATGAGCAGCTGCACATATCAACCACTTTCTGTTTAGAAAACTCCCAGTTACAGAATAGTCCAACAATGTTGCACATTTTTAAAACTAAAAGAAATCCCATTTGTCTAGAATTTTAGGGTTTTATACTTGCTTTTTCACCCATTATTTTAATAAACACAATAACTTTCTAAAGTAAGGCAGAGCTAGAATTATTATTTCTATTTGTTAGACTAAGAAATGAAGTCCTGAAAGGTGAGTTTAGTTTATCAAAGTCTGCAAACCTAATTGTAAATGTGGTACCAAACCTAGTCTTTAAATTCCCATAGTTAGTGCTTTCTTGAACTAACACAAATATAAATGGTCAACAAATAGATGAAATAATTATCAATATCACTAGTAATCAGAGGTATGTGAATTAAAATATAAAGATTTATTTATCAATTTGATAAAAATTTAATTGTTGGAAAATATGTATAGAAATATCCTATTGGTGTTTGTGTAAATAGATGCAGTTAAATTTTGTTCACACTCTTAAACACTGTAATTCCACTTCTAAGAATTTATCCTACAGAAGAATTCACATTTGTACATAAAGATCTATGTACAATGATGTTCATTGTTTATAATAATAAAAAATTGGAAACAACCTTAAAGCCCATTCATTTGGGAATCATTAAATGAATATGGTTTGTATATATTATGAAATACAATAAAATAATTTTAGAAAGAATAAGACAGATAGAAATGTACTGATACAAAAAATTTCCCAGACATATTAAGAAGTAAATAAAGCAAATTGCACAGCAATGCATATGGTTTCATTTATTTTTTACAAAAGATTTATGTGTATAAATACGTATGCATAGAAAAATAGGTTTGTGAAAGCACGGATCAAATGAAAATAGTGATTACCTATGGTGAAAAGAGTGGTATTGTGGGGTGGGCAGATAAACAGGAATTTTACATTTTATATATTTCTATATTATTTACTCTTTTACAAGAATTTATTTCTGCATTATTAAAAAATTTTAAATGTTTAAACAGAAGAGTTTCCCAGGGTGGCTTCCCTTTCTTACATCCTAGCTAGCTTCCTCTCCCACACTGTCTGATTGCTAGAGCCATCCCTGCGTCTCAGCTGGGGCGCAGCACGATGTCTCCATCTCAGCATCTTCATAGAGCAAAAATTCTTGACACTTACATGTTGAGATCATCTAGATTTTCTATCGTTGCACTATGATAGCTCTTCTTCAATCCAGATATGTAATTCTATGCTGATTTTTTCTTTACCTTTGCCAAATTAGTGGTTTCAAAATACTTTTGGAAACAAAAATTGAATTTGGAAGCCCAATGCATGAGAAAGTAGAGCTCCTTTGATTGAAGCTGTGGATGGTTAGGGACTTCCCCTTAACCTGATCACCCCTTCCTACTGAACTCCAAAAAATTGTTGCCAAAAACTTCTAGGCCTCCATAGAGCAGTTTGAAAATCATTAATTCATTGTCATTTAATTAATTATTTGTTTTTTATATCTTAAAACAGGTTTACTTTTATTTTCTTTTTAATTTTATTATATATTAGGTCCTGGGATATATGCGTAGAATGTGCAGGTTTGTTACATAGGTATACAAATGCCATGGTGGTTTGCTGCTCCCGTCAACCTGTAATCTACATTCAATATTTCTCCGAATGCTTTCCCTCTTCTTTCCCCTAATCCCGAACAGGCCCTGGTGTGTGATGTTCCCCTCCCTGTGTCTATGTGTTCTCATTGTTCAACTCCCACTTATAAGTGAGAACATGCAGTGTCTGGTTTTCTGTTCTTGTGTTAGTTTGCTGAAATGATGGTTTCCAGCTTCAACCATGTCCCTGCAAAGGACATGAGCTCATTCTTTTTATGGCTGCACAGTATTCCATGGTGTATGTGTGCCACATTTTCTTTATCCAGTCTAAACTGATGGGCATTTGGGTCGGTTCCAAGCCTTTGCTATTGTGAATAGTGCCACAATAAACATATGTGTGCATGTGTGTTTATAGCAGAATGATTTATAATCCTTTGGCTATATATAATGGGATTGATGGGTCAAATGGTATTTCTAATTCCAGATCTTTGAGCAATCGCCACACTATCTTCCATAATGGTTGAACTAATTTACACTCCCACCAACAGTGTAAAAGTGTTCCTATTTCTTCACATCCTCTCCAACATCTGTTGTTTCCTGACTTTTTAATGATGGCCATTCTAACTGGTGTGAGATGGTATCTCATTGTAGCTTTGATTTGCTTTTCTCTAACGACCAGTGATGATGAACTTTTTTTCATATGTTTCTTGGCCACATAAATGTCTTCTTTTGAGAAGTGTCTGTTCATAAACTTTGCCCACTTTCTGATGGGGTTGTTTGTTTCTTTCTTGTAAATTTGTTTAAGTTCCTTGTAGAGTCTGGATATTAGCCCTTTGTCTACTTTGTCATTTTATAAAGAAACAGGATTTAAGCAAAGTTAAGTGAATCAGCCAAAATTACACAAATACTAAATGTAGAGCCAGCCTTTGAAATCCAGATAGTCTGAGCCTAGTTCTATCGGTCTTCCCAAAATGGTGGTTTATCTTTTACACTATTCCAATTAGCTTTGGCTTTCCAGACTTTTTCAAAAAAAGAGAGAGCAAATAGCATCTCTAAAAATGTTCCATTATCCTTTTTGGTTCTTCCCAATATCATATTTCATCTTTGCTTTTCCTCTGATCATTTGCTTCTTATTCTGATCTTATATGGACAACTCTTTGCAGAGATGAAATATGAATATGACAAAAGCTTCTCATAGTGTTAAACAAGTGATGATTGAAAGATTTTAAGGAGTTACTGTTAGTCATGTGCTAGTGAGCCATGCTAGTTACAGTGGAGACATTGCTTAGAATTTGTTCATTATCAGCAGGCTTAACACACGCATACATACAAACACACACACACCACCCTGCCAGTATTACTGATGGTTTCCATTAGGACTTACTCATTCCAACCAAAGAAATTTTATGTTCTTATGTTCTAGTTTTCATAACTGTTTTATCTTTTATAAATGTTAGAATAGATTTTATTTTTTTCTGCACACTTCTTAAACACTTAGTATGATACACTTTTAAATTACTTTATCCCAAAGATCTGCACTGGGTAAAGACTAAAAGCAAAGTTTGGTTTCCTTGTACTATTTTACTTTGGGAGATAAAGTGGGGAAAGTTATTATCATTGTAACTTGTGTCATTTTGTAATATTTAGGTGCTGCTTGTGCCATTCCACATCAGGCTCCCCACCTTATGATCTCATTTAATCTTGATTATTTCCTTAAAGGACACATCTCCAAGTATAGCTACACTGGAGGTTAGTGCTTCAACAAATGCATTGTGTGTGTGTGTGTGTGTGTGTGTGTGTGTGTGTGTGTGTAGGAGGGGAAGTGGGGGAGGGGTGCTGACATAAACATTTAATCTGTAACATCAACCTAGAATTCTATATAAAGCTAAACTATCTTTTAAAAAGGAGGCAAAATAAAGACATGTTTCAAAAATCAAAGATGAGAGAATTGATACCAGACCAGCATTACAAAATATTACATGAGCATTATGAAAACATTAAAGGAAACATTTCAATAAAAATATCTTTTATATTACTCACATATTCTCTGTTCCTGGTAGAAAATTTCAGTCTACCAGGAATGAATTTATATTTTCTGTTCTAAAATTTCTATTCCGCCAGGAATAGAAAATATGTGGGTAATATGAAAGACATTTTCATTTTTAAAATCTTTTTAAAAGATAAGGTAATGTCTAAAGCAAAAAAAATAGCAATATATTAAGGAGATTGATTATAAGGCAGTGGTAAGTGAAAGATTATTATTGTTAAGTATCTTATGTTATATATGAAGTGATATATTTGTATGCAGACTGTGAAAAATTAAACATGCATATTTTGACTTTTTTCAAAAGAGAAAACATTAAGAATTAAAAACATTACAGCTAAGAAGGCAATAGAGGAACAAAATGAAATCACAAAGACCCTAATTAATCCTCCAGAAATCATAACCACACAAAATAATAACAAAGACAAATGGGACCAATGCAAAACAAATAGGAATATGGCAGACTTAGGACCAGCCATATCAATAAGTGGACTACACACTTTGATTAAAAGAATAAATAGGGAGATTTCATAATGAT
Organism: Cacajao melanocephalus; assembly: GCA_963573385.1. NCBI lineage: Eukaryota > Metazoa > Chordata > Mammalia > Primates > Pitheciidae > Cacajao > Cacajao melanocephalus. The sequence goes on along the minus strand of CAUYLG010029588.1, from coordinate 32,206 downwards.
TAAAGGGTCAATTCATCAAGAAGACATAAAAAGCCTAAATATGTATATGCTTAATGACAGTTCTTTAAAATATTTGATAAAAGAACTCTTGGAACTAAAGGGAGAAATAGACAATTCCAAAATTATAGTCGAACATTTTAGACTCCTTCTCAGTAATTGCTAGCACAGATAGAAATCAGAAATCATATATATGACTTGAACAATACTACTAATCAACTAATTTGCACTTTAAGAACATTTCACCAAATAATGGCAGAATATACACCATTTTCAAATTCATGTTAAACGTTAACCAAAATAGATCACATTCTGGGCCAAAAAACAAACTTTAACAAATTTTAAAGGGTTGAAATCATGTAAAATATGTTATCTGCTCATAGCAGAATTAAAATGAAAGTGAATAACAGAAACATATTTGGAAGATCATGAAATATTTAGAAATTAAACAACACATTTCTCCACAACTCCTGGGTCAAAAAAGTCACAAAAGAAATAAGATATTATACAATATTTCAAAATTGATAGGGTATAGGTAAAGCAGTATTTTGAGGCAAATTTAGATCAGTAAGTACTTACAGTATAAAAAAGGAAGCTATAGAAGCTTCAAAGCTTTTGCTCTAACAATTAGAAAAAGAAGAGCAAATCAAACTAAGTTAAGTGTATAGAAAAAGAAAGCAATAAAGAAAGTTAAATCTCTGGATGCTGCAGATATGTGAGAAAAAAGGTAGTAAAATTGGAGAACAGATAACAAACAATAGAGAAAAATCAATGAGACCAAATGCTGGTACTTTGAAAACATTTTTTAAATGTATAAACTCTAACTGTAAAGTTCAAGATTAAAAGAGAGAAGACATATATTATCAGTTATCAAAAATGAAAGTGGAGACACTAGTATAGATTCTATAGACATTAACATTATAATAAGAAATCAGAATAGTATCAATAAATTCAACAACTTGTATGTAAAAACAAATTTCCTTGAAAGACACTGTTTACCAAATGGACACAAGAAGAATTAGAAAATATCAGAAGTCTTATTAAAGGATTTGCATTCATGATTTAAATTTTTTTCATATCAAAAAACCAGTAGACCTAGCTTCTTTCAACTGATAAATTCCTTCTATTTAAGAAAGAAATGGTATCAGTTTAAACAAACTTTCAAAATATACAAGAGAAGACTTCTCAACATTTTTTTGATGACAACATTAATCTGATACTGAAATTAGACAAAGATATTATAAGAAAAGACAATTTTAGTCAATATTTCTCATCTATGTTGCAACATAGATGAAACAATTTTTTAAATATAGTAATATAGCTAACATTGAATTTCCACATATAAAATTGACGCTATATCATAACTAAGATTTATTTGAGAAATGCAAATTTAATTGAACATGCAAAAATAACCAATATAATTCATCATATTAACAGAATAAAATAGAAAATTTATATAATTATTTCAATAAATATTTATGAAAAGCATTTGACAAAATGTAACATTCACTCAGGCTAAAATCTCTTAGCAAACTAAGATAAGAATGTGCTTTCTCAACTTGATAAAGGGCAGCTAGTGAAAATCTAGAGCTAACATAATACTTCATGGGAGAAGAATGAATGCTTTCCTCCCAAGATTAAGAACAAGACAAACACATTTGCTTCCCTACTACTTACTGAAAGTTCTAGTCAGTGCAGAAGGCAAGAAAAAAAGATAAAAAGCATATATTTTTGAAAGAAGTAAAACTCAATTCAAGAATGGCATTATCATATATGCAAAAATTCTAAGAAATCCACAAAAACTGCCAGAACCAATAAATAGGTTTAGCAAAGTCATGGATTAAAATTTAATATAAAAATTAGCAACCAAATCATTAAAGATGGAAATTATAAAAACTATATTGTTTGTAATAGATAAAAAACACAAAATATTTAGGGATCTCTTCAAGTACACTGAAAACCATAAAACATTACTGAGGGAAATTAAAGAATATCTAACTAAACAAAGAGATATAACATGTTTATGAATCAAGTGATTCACTTTTGTTAAAAGTGTTAGTTCTCTCACATTGATGTACAGAGTCAACAAAAAATCCCCCAAACTCAGCAACTTTAAAAAAAATTGACAAACTGAGTGTAAAACATATATGAATGTAGATATGCAGATATATTTATATTACCTTGTTTTAAGACTTACTATGAAGTTAAAATAACCAAGAGAGTATAGTATTAGCACAAAGATAAACATGCAGATCAACTGAATAGAAAAAAAGACCATAGAAATAGATATACACATATAAAGTCAATAGATTTTTGACAGAAATGCTGAGATAATTCAACGAGAAAGGAAGTCTTTTCAACAGACTATGCTGGAACGACTGGCTATTCTGTTGGAAAAAATAAATCTTGAAAACCAACACAGGACCAGAAAACCAAACATGGCATGTTCTTTCTTATAAGTGGAAACTGAACAGTGAGAACACATGGACACAGGGAGGGGAACAACACACACTGGGGCCTGTCAGGGGGCTAGGGGGAGGGAGAGCATCATGATAAAGAGCTAACACATGCAGGGCTTAATACCTAGGTGATGTATTGATAGGTGCAGTAAACCACCATGGCACACATTTACCTATGTAACAAATCTGCACCTCCTGCACATGTATCCAGAACTTAAAGTAAATGTATTAAAATATTTAAAAAAAGAAATAAGGAGGGGAATTGCAAAGGATAAATGGAACAATGTAGTAAGAGAAATATTTTAGCCATGAACTTGTATGTACTAAATTAAAAAGGAAATTTCAGAGTGAGAGATTTACCATATCCTTGTCAGACACTGATGAATCAAGTGGGCCAAAAAGTGTTTTCAAACAGTAAAATTAATGCTTTATGTAATACATAGAAATAGGCTTCTGTACCTCACAAAGAATACATTATTTTCCAAGCACTTTCTCTATGATGTCATTTTTTTTCTACTTTTATTGTGTCCTATGTAACCTACTAGATGGGAAATTTTATGTTTTTTAAGCACATACTTTAAAAACAGACTAATCTAGGAAAAATGAATCAAGTAAATGAAAAGACAAAGGTACAAAGTAAAATAATACTAAGGACAAATGTTGAGATATTTATTATAGAGATAAAAAACATGACTGATAGGAACTTTAAATCAATAACTTTGAAATCTTAAAGTCAACAGTCGTTTTGGAAAATTTAAATGATCAGAATTGACTTAACCATAAATGGAAAATTAAGTAACTCTTGATATTGAATAATCTTCAGTCCTTAATCTTCTCACATACTGTTAATCTAAAATTCACCAGGACTTGATAAATTTCCTAAATGCAAACTTTATTAAACATTCAAATAGAATATTCATTGCATTACAGAGAATCCTGTGTCATGATTGGTAGATCACAAACACACACACACACACACACATCATCATCATCATCATCATCATCATCATCCTTTGGTGGTGAAAAAGGAGCTCCTACACTGGAAACACCAATTTCCCAGGTCTCCTGGATTTCTTAGGGCATTCATGTTTTATTTCCCATTTCTTTGCCAAATCTTCTCTAAAATCCTCTAAAATGTGTTCAGTCTTAAATGACTATTAGTTGTATAAACTGTTACCACTGAGAAGCTAAGAGAAGGATCTTTCACCAAATAAATGTTAAACCTCAATTTAGAGAATATTTTTGCCTAGGACCTCCTAGTGATCCCAGTAGGCAGCGTCATGTTCTTCAATGTGAGAATAATCTGGCTAACCAAAAATAAATAAAATGAAATAAATCAGAGATTTAAAAAATGAATCATGCATTCATTTATTACATACTCTTTCTAATCATTAATGAAAAATGATTTGCAGGCTAATTTGCAGAACTAAGTCTTAGATTTTGAAGAACTTGGAAATATGCAGCAAAATATATTTCAGAATCAACATGCCATCTCTACTTTCTCTGGTTCCAAGTATATTTTGGATGGTAAAAATTACTCTGGTAACATGAAATAAGTATGTGTCTCCTAGTTGCTTCACTTTACTTTGGGTACTTTATTACAATGAATTAGGATCATGGTGGTTTGGAATCCTAGTAAAATGGCATGAAGAAAAATCACCATGAATATAGTAGAGTTCTTAGATGTTATTTAAACGAAAGGATATCCTCTCCTTCCCACATTTTCCTTGGTGTAATATCGATAAACTCCTGATTTCTAGTTCAACATACATGGGAAATGTGGAGCTGGAAAGCAGAACGTCTGCAATTTCTGAAGGTACACTTCTGATTGTGTTTAGTCTGAATAAAAAGCAAAGGGTGTATATTGAACCCTTCAAAAGGAACTGGAAATTGCATACTTCAAGCACACCTTTGAATGGTCTACTTCTGTGATTACTGTATTAACAAAAGGCTGTAGGGATGCCGGCAGTCGTATCTACCTACTTTCTGGGGAAGAAAATCTAAAATGAAAAGACCCAATAAAAGACAAGAAGACGGAAGGAGATTGTTGTGAAGGAAATGTCCTGGATTTCTTTTTTTTTAATCTGTTACCCAGGAGCCCAGAACCTATTTTATGCAAAATCTTTCTTGGATATAGTGCTGCTAATAACCCTAACTGCAAGTCAGGTGAGACATGTAAATATTAATACATCTTTTTTTTTTTTTACATCATGTACAATCAGACAATTGAAAATAAAATTCTGTGACTTGATAAGACAAATAAAGCATACACTTTTGGTGATGGCTATGCATGATGAAGGTAGAAATAAAATGAATAGGTCGCCTAAAGTAGAATAGATGAAAGAACACTGTAGAGTCCCATAAGAAGTTTTCCTTGCAAAAAGATCAAACAATAGTTGAAAGTATATTTAAAAGCTGCATTGTGGTAGAGCCTCTATTCTAAAATTCTTTAGCTATTCCATTTGAAAACACACAATAGCTGTTAGGTTAGCACCAAATATGGAAACGTGGAAATGACCATGGTCTCAGTAGAGTTAAAAGGAAAAATGAGAATTTGTTGTAAAAACACATCATTAACTACATTTGCACCTCTGCTTCATTGGCCTTGATAATACAGATCGTTTTTCTTTACCGTCACAGCCAATCCCACCCTCTGGAACAAAGAACCCCTAAGGTTTGGCTAGGTGTGTCTGGCAGTTTTCTCTGAAGATATTATGTTGCGCTGTAATGAGGTCTTAACTGAATTGATCTAAGTCACTCTCAGATGATCCTGGACATCTTTTAAAAAATAGATTTCCCTTTTTAACAATAGGAGCATAAAACAACCACCAAAATAACAAACATATGAAGTAGGTCTCATTTTGAAGATTTTAGTGACTAGTTTAATTTTTCCAAACATCTACTTACCTTTTTTTTTTTTTTTTTTTTTTTGAGACAGTTTTGCTCTTGTTGCCCAGGCTGGAGTTGCAATGGTGCGATCTGGGCTCACTGCAACCTACGCCTCCCAGGTTCAAGCGATTCTCCTGCCTTAGCCTCCTGAGTAGGTGGGATTACAGGTGCGTGCCACCACACCTGACTATTTTTGTAAATTTAGTAGAGACGGGGGTTTCTCCATATTAGGCTGATCTCGAACTCTGGATCTCAGGTGATCCATCTGCCTTGGCCTCCCAAAGTGCTGGGGTTACAGGCGTGAGCCACTGTGTCCAGCCTCTACATTTTGCTTCAAAGCACAAGGAAGGACAATCAACCAACTTAGACTTGTTTGAACTAAGCCAAGCTGTTGTTTCTCTCAGAAGCTTAGTATGGATTTAAAACGGCATGAAGTGAACATACATATTGGAGAAATTACACTGGAGTATATGACATGCTCAAGAGGCTTCTAGGTCTATAACTGACAATATAGCCAGGCTTGAAATATTCTCTGTGTTCCACTCTCCACTGTCTGATCATGTGTGCGGCATCGGGGGTGAGAAATTAACCTAGGCGTCTCCACTGAACGCATCTTCGTATTTGCATTAATCAGAAATATTAATTTATTCCTTATAAGTTCCTCGATAATAAAGACTATATTTATCTTCTAATGATGGGTATTTTCAATGAGTTTTGAAAAAAATAAGCTAGATACTGACATCTTGATATACCACAAGAGGTCAAAGGCACCTCCTGTTCTCCTTTTTGTACTTCCTTACCCGTTCTCTGTTGAATTTGCTCTTCAGCAACGGAGGAGACGGGACCATAACTTAATGCCATGAATTCAGTTTCTTCTCTGTCGACTCTCCACTTGTTTAGCATTTTTATTTGTGGGAAATGATAGGAAACTCAAGACTTAAAAAAATATTTAAGTAGCAGTATTTTCTTCATGATTTAGATTCTGGGTTCTTTGAAGATGTAAAACTCATCTGAAACACATACTTTGTGATAGACATGTCACCTTGCTAAGCTGTATTCTAAGAAAATCTACACCTCTTTTAACTGGCTGTCCCTTCTCTGACGGATTCGAGGGTTGCTACACTAGCAATGGTGAAGTGACATAACAAGAGCTTTCCAGGACTGCTGCCGTGGCACGTGTGCAGTGCCAATTTCTAGGCAGTTTTATTCTAGGCAATTCTAAAGGGCAATTTTAAAGGAATCCAGTGAAAATAAGGACAAGAAATAAAATAACTTAAAAATGAAAACAACCATTTATTGAGTACGTGCTCTGTGCCAGACACTTCATAATACATTTTTCATTTAACCCTAACAGTGATCTTATCGAGTATGTATTACTACCTTATTTCATACCTTCCAGAACCAGAGGTTGAGTAGCATACTAAACAGAAGAGCTGGGATTCAAACCGGGTAAACTTGACTCTAGAGCCCATGCTTGTTCTGTGCCCACAGCCTTCATTACCAGGGAAGCAGTGACACATTTTATTTTTATTGGTGGGAGTCATGCAGGCTAGCTCATTCTCTGCCATTGAACCCTGTTTTTGCCAAACAAGTCAGTGAAGGTAAGAATGATACTTTGAGCGGGTCAGTAGAATTATGGAAAAGTGATCACTGTATCAGCATCTCCAAAATAATCACATTATCGCTAGAGCATAAATATGCAATGTTTACTGTTCAGACTTTTATCTAGTTTAACTTACACTTGTAAGAGAAGAGCACCTATCATCTTAGGAACTTTCATGTCATGTGGTGATTATCTCTGGCCTATAATGAATAAAACTATTTCTATTACATTTTTGTTTGGTGGGAAGAATAGGATCTGTGGACTCACCTATTGATGTTTTGGAGATATTTTTCAAAAAGGAGATTGGAGGAAAGTAAGTGAAGAAGAGAGAAGCCTCACAGAAATGTTCTTGAGTGCTCACACATTTTTCTTAATATTGAGATGCAGATGTTCAGTAGGAGTTGGTGCCTCAAAGATTCAGGTTTAGAAAAAAGTAGAGAAAGGATTAAAGGAGGTTGATGGGAGAGGCAAGGATATGTGGTGAGATGATGGCGAGGAATTTATTGTTGCTCTGTAATTATCTTCTAGATTTGTGTCTCTGCCACTACTGTGATTTATTGAGAATATGCCATAAGATCTGATGTAACGCAGAGGATATTTAGAAAGCAACTCTTAATATATTGCATTTTATTTCTTTCATTAAACCTTAATTATCTATGATGTCTGAGACATTGTGCTGGGCACTTACAATAAAGCATCCTTCACTTACTGGATGTGAGTTAAAGGAGGGTACATATTCTCTTCCCGTTTGTCAGAAACAGCACCATGGCAGGGGTGGGGGCGGCCAGGGGGTGTAAAAGACCAACTATGTAGTTACCGTTCATATTACTGGTGGTCCTGAGGGCATAAATATTACATAATAAAGTGTAAATATAGTTTATTCTAAAATGTAGGATACAAACTATCCTTTTTTTTTTTCCTTTCATAGACTTAAAACAGTTAAAAAACTGTTGAGAATACTAACAGGACCAGTAACTCAAGCACTACTTTTAATAGATATGTAAGTTAGCTCCTCACATGCAAGTCAGATGAAAAAGTTTATGGAAAGCGGGCAATAAAGTTAATAAGGTGTTATATAATATGCAGAATAAATATTAGTACAGTACATGAACCTCAATGACAGCAACAAATTATAAAGCTTAGCATGCAATTAAAATCACTAATGGAACACCGTACAGAGAGAATGTGCTCATTCTTAGATCAGTCAAAGAGCAGCTATCTGGCGTCAGAACCACCACTTGAACTAATGACACCCTCTTAAACTTATTTTTAAACACCATCTGTCATGCAATAGCTATACTTTATGGGTGTCTTCAGTTCTGTTTTAACATATGTCCTACCTGCTAGCAAAATATATCCTCAAGGCAGAATGGCTGTTGTGGCCCAAAGACGATCTTCTATGCTCAAGTGAATTTTTCTGATGTCAAACTTATGGACAGATAACAATAATGGTGTATCTCTCAGTGACTGGCATGTCTACCGTGTCTTCAGGTTTAAAATTTAGGGACCAGAGAGTTGCCTGAAATTTATCAGCTAATCAATCCTGCTGTCATGAAAACTATTTTGCCCCGATTTTTAAAATAAAATGCTTTTTTGGGTCCTTGCTTTTGTGTCTGTGATTCTATCTGTCAAGATCATTCACCTTCGTGTGTACAAATCTCACTTGTCTCTCAAGGCCCAGATTAAATGCTATCTTCCCCATGAAACTTTTCCTCAGAGAGTTTTCACACTTGGAAATAATCTTTTTTTTTTTGAACACCCATAGCATTGATTTGCATTTCATTAGTGCTTTTTACTATCCACATAATAGTAGTATATGATTGTTATACATTTAGCATAATTTTATAACTATATTTCTATAAAATATATAGTTACTTTTCTGTGTACTTTGTCACTTTATTTAGTCTAATAGGGGAAGATGTGTCTCAGAATTAGGTGTAGAAGCAAAGAGTTGCCAGCTTTGGTTTACAAGATAGATGTTGATATTTACTGGAAACTTAGCATTTAAGTGGGTGATATTTGACAGATGATGGAATGGCTTTGTAGTCTTTGACAGCACTGGCATATAGAGATGCACTTTCTATGTGTAAATTTAGAAGTTGGCATCTGTCAACTGTCTTGATGAAAGAAATATTTCCATAAGTGAAAGACTTCAAATCCAGGCCTACATTTGAATGAGAAGAAAGACATGTGTTAGACATGTCACCTCCCTAAATTGTGGGCTTTGTTTTTTTGGAGATAGAGTCTCACTCTGTCACCCAGGCTGGAGTGCAGTGGCTCAATCTTAGCTCACTGGAACCTCTGCCTCCTGAGTTCAAGAGATTCTTCTGCCTCAGCCTCCTGAATAGCTGGGACTACAGGTGCGCGCCACTATGTCTGGCTAATTTTTGTATTTTTAGTAGAGACAGGATTTTACCATATTGGCCAGGCTGGTCTCGAACTCCTAACCTCATGATCTGCCTGCCTCGGCCTCCCAAAGTGCTGGGATTACAGGTGTGAACCTCCTTGCCCGGCCCCTAAGTTGTGCTCTAAGAAAACTTCCACCCATTTTAATTGGCTTTCCCTTCTTCAACTGATTTGAGGGTTGCTACACTACCAATGGTGAAGTCACATGGCAAGAAATGTCCTCCTACATTCAAGAGGAAAAAGCTCACAGAGCTCATGGTAAAAAATGGAAGAGAAAATTGAGTACTGGAATTGGATCTGATCTGCTCACCCTTAGAAAGAGGGAGGCTTTTTGTTTCTGTGGTCATGGAGGTGGGCCACTCAGACCTTCCCTCCAGACACAGCCTGTTCAAGAGTGCAGTCATCAGCCAGTGTGCTGCACCTTTGGAATCCACCACAGCCTTCAACTTCAAGTCTGTGCTCCTTTAGAGCTGCTCCCAGTGAGTAACCGGGCACATGCGGGGCTCTGTGAGACAGGCCGCTTCTGCCCAGGGAGAGATGCCTCTAAAAGGCAGTCTTTGTCCTGGGGCTTTCCTTGGCCTGGCTGGACTTTCTCAAGCTACACTGCTGTTTGAATCTCTTCCTACTCAAACCTCCTTCCTTCCCGCTTTCTTTTCTTAGGTGCTAGGTCAGCATTGTGATATAAAGTATTTTCCTCCCTATAATTGCTATTATATTGACCAATCATTATGGCAAATTTGGACCCAAGTACCCACACCTATGAATTCATTCATTTATTTGAGTTATTTTAAAATATTTCTGAGCACTTTCTATGTTCAAAGCACTTAGTTCTAGGTATTAGCAATATGATAATAAACCAGATAAAATTGATATTTTGAATAGAACTTACATGATAACAGCACTAACTAAATTATTATTCTTTTACATGTATCCAGTATTCCACAGGGTTGTGTAGCTCATGACTATTTCCCAATTCTTAGCAAATTGGTGTCTCAAAAAGTCTCTTCATGTCCTTGTCCTTGTCTTTTCATCCATCTTTCCTCTGTGAGAATAATTTATAATGTATGTGTATAATGAAAGAAAACATGGATGGATGTAGATTTGGCGACTGTGACCTATGAAGCAGCATATCTCAGGCAAAGCATATCTCATAACTTGGGCAGAATGAGGGAATGCTGATACATTATCAACACAGGATAGTGGGAAAGAAGGGGGAATTGGGCCTCTAAAAATCCATGGTTGGCTGTTGATTGGACTTGGGGTTAGAGGGACTGATTTTTTTCAAATCTCAGGGAATTTTGTATGTAGAATAAATATTCACTATGCCATTTGTGTCTTGTTTAATGCCTGGTTTTGAATTGATTTTATTGTATTGATCCTTTCACCACCATGTAATGTCCCTCTTTGTTTCTCATGGTCTTTGTTGCTTTAAAGTCTGTTTTCTAGCCTGGGCAATAGAACAAGAATCTCGTTCTCTCTCCCTCTTTCTCTCCCTCTTTCTTTCTCTTACATTCTCTTTTTTTTTTCTTTCACTCTCACTTTCTTTCCTCTCTTTTTCTTTCTTTAAAAAAAAAAAAAAACAGACATAAATTCAGTTTGTCAGATCACGTTCAGCTTAGACATCATTTCTTTTTCTTTTTCTTCCAAGATCATTATGGGTTAAAGTCAAAGCTGTTGTATGTTCCCAAAGTGGTATTAAATGTGTAGAAAGCATTTAAGACATTCCAAACATTCATTTCTCTTTATGGTTTAGGACCAATGTATCCATTAATTTGCTTTATTTTTTTTTTCAAACAATGACTGCTGGAAGCCCCTAGAAATGAATGCCAACCTAGTTTACAGAAGACAGTGATGATATCAATCAATATGCAGAATTGTTCTCCTTCAGATGGGGTTTGCCCTGTTCAACTTCTTTTATCTTTGCAGAGCCACCTAGTGTAACGGAAATGGTAAAGCTGAATAGGCCTTTAATTGGCTTGAGCTACTATGGATCCTAGTGGTAGCAATGCGGACTGAAAATAGTGTTTTCTTTGTCTTCACCAAGATAAAATGTACTTCAAAGGCAAAAATGAAGTTGCTTGAAGTCAGTTATTAGCTCAGCCAGATTCATTTTCAATAGCATATCTCAGTGTGTTGCTTGTAATACCATCAGATGGTCTCTTCTCAAAGGTGGTCCTTTCTGGCCATTAAGAGAGTAGTGAAGCATCCCTTCTGTCTTCCACACAGGTTGATTGTTAAATGTAACCAAGGAGACTATAAAAGCCTTTTAAATGGAAGAAAAAGCTCAGTCTGACTGCCTTTGATTAATCCTTGATGTCCCAGTTTTCTCACCTATAAACTGGAGAACCTAATTTCTACTGGAACCACTACTTTGTGGTTGCTGTGAGGATTAAATGGGATAATGTCTGTGAGAGCGCTTTGCAAATTGGAAATCCCTCTAGAAATGTATGAATTATTACACTGTTTACCCTCCATAAATGTATAGATTATTAGACTGTTCACTGTCATTTTTTAAAACAAATCCTCCAAATATCTTCACACCTTGAAGGAAGATTTGAAAGAGTTTTCATTCTTTTAAAATCTTGTTAGATAATTTTTCTCCTTTAATTTCACTTGTGATATGAACTTACTCAATTTTGGTCCTGATAGCTATTCAAGCAGTAATTTTAGCATAGTCATCAGCAAAACTTCATAGACAACCTTGTGTAAAATTCTGTAACCTTGAAATTTTATTCCCATCTTATCTTGATAGAGACATGAATATATGAAAAGTTTGTCTGAAAATTACAAATTAGTGTGGAATTCCTCACTGTATTGTTACAATTTTTTCATCTGTTGAAAACATAGATAATTGCTCTGTCCAGTTAAGCTACATTTTGGCAGATGATGAATGTTGATATTATGCTGATTGGAGCTGAACCATAGATTATTATTGATATGTGTATGCATGTTCATATCTGTGTGTATGCATGTGCTCACATATCTGTGAGAGAGAGAAAAAAGGGAAGTAAGAAATAAACATCTTGGGTAAGTTAATAAAGCACATAAATTAATTTTTCAGGTACTGAGTACCTGAAATGCACTAGGCATAGAAAATATAAGAGCAAGAAATTTTCCTGGCCCTTAAAGCAGCTTTTAACCTAGAGGAGAAATCAAAGAATTCCTTTGACATTTTCTATTTCATTAAATGACATGTTTAGATTATGTGATAAGGTTACTCAAAAAGCTAAAATGATGAGATTCTACTTAATTTTCACATTTCAATTTTACTTATGAGAATAAATTTGTTATTTTGAAGACTTAAGCATCAAAGAAGGGGTGTATGCATGAAGAAAAAGGGGCACTGCCTTTTTGAAAGGATCAGATTAACCGAAGCAAAACTTCAGTGCTTTGGGGCTAGAATGTATCTTTTCCATCATTAGGAATCAATGAAAAAAGTACTTTAGTAGGAAAAGAATGATAGATATAATTTTCATCCTTGTTTCCTTTAGTTATTTGTCCACCATTTATTCACAGTCCCAAACCATAGCTAGATCCAGGTGGACAACCCAGGACCCTGCCCCAGTGTGGGGCAGCCATTGGGTAGGAGTCTGTGGCCAGTTTTGGAGAGTTAATCCCTGATACATGCTTAATCTTAGTTAATCTAAGACACTTAAAGAGTATCTTACTGATGAGGTCACTTGTTTTTTTCATTGCAGAATAATTAGTGTCACTTTATTCCACATCTAGGATGGTTCATCCTTTCACCTCTTAAATAAAATAAAATACTTTTGCCTCTTAAAAAAATACAAGAGGGCTTTGTTTTGGACTGAGCTCCTGCACTAAGCTATAAAAGACCAGATCAAAAAAGAAAAGAGTCATTCCAGAATGGAGTCACTGATGCTATATGCCAGATAATCAAATGGAACTTAGAAAGGGGGAAGTTTTCAAAAACCCAGAAGATTCGCTGCAATCAATTTAAAGAGGCACAGTTAACCAGATCCAGCATGATAAAGAAGTCTACTTTCATCAGATAAGAAGAGTGACTTTCATCAATCTGTTTTCTTTTCTTTATTTCTGCTCTCTTCAGCCTTTTCTGCTTATAAAGCTCACTTCTTCTGTTCAGGTTAGTTGAATGCCTTTTATAATATTTTGTAGAATGAATGCTTCTGGACTCAACGAATTGCTAACAAATGCCATTTAGATCTTTAACACTCAACTCCTTAAAATTTTGTTCCTTGATATATTCAAGCCTGCTCTTCCTCTTATGTTTTTTATTTGGTTAACTTAATCTTTATTCCAGCATTATCATCTCATGAACAACTTTTGATTTTTCTTCCTTTTACCCTGAACTTTATACCAAACTCTGAAATGTAATTGTTTAATAACTGCCGAATTTGACTTATTTTTTCTCAACATGTTACATTAGAGGTTTGTCATCTTCTACCCTCCTCACCAAGAGTACTTATTTTTAAAATATATAACCCATTTATAACTACACTGACTCTGGTGAAAGTGAAGATATTGATCATGAAGCCCTGCCATTCATTCCTTTGTATCCTGTAGGTTATAGTTGGAAAACTAGCAAACCAGACTATTTTAATATCCTCCTGCTTCCATCTGATCGGCCTTTCTTCTGGATCAAGTATTCTTTATGGTTTCTCAGAATTCAAAGTGATGTATTATATCATATCATACCACACTTGCAAATATAGTTAACATTAAACTTCAAATATCCCCAAATCTGATGCTCCAGTGAGAAGAAGACTCACTCTTCTTAGAATATGTCCTATATGCTCTGACTATCAAATCGTGCTGGAGGGCAAAGGCAGTGTCTTCTTAAGGATTTTTATCCTTCATAGCACCTAAAGTTCCCATCTACTCAGTTCTTACTAAATAAATGTTGCACTATTGTTTATCATCATAATGGTCTGTATCACTAATCCATGCATTTTATTATTAAATGTATACTTACAGAATGCCCACTGTATGACAGGACTATTTCTAGGTACCATAAAGAGCTTGTTCTCTAGAAATGTAGATTATCTGTTACAAGTTACCTCTCACAAGAGAATATGGTACGTGGAATAATGCTGTTTCTGTTGGTACAATTCTAAAACCTCCATGGAAACAAGAAGTGTTCCCAAATTGTTCTAATGATATCTCTGGTGATGTGTTAAGTTTTATTGTTGCCTCATTAAAAAGGGCAGACCTTTTTTTTAAAAAAAAATTTAAATTAGTAGCTACAATTTTTGATCACCTCTTGGATATTAGAAACATTATATTACATACCTTACAGAGTTGAATGTTCATTTTCATTTCATGAAGGTGCAATATAAAGGTTCAATGACTCAACATTTGGAATCCAAGGTTTGAACCTTATTCTTATTGCTCCATTCTTTTGCTATTCTCCCCCCGACCCCTACCCCCCACAGGCTTCTTTTTAATAGTTGTGCTCGGAAGCAGCTCCTTGTGAGTTAGCCCATGGTGAGTTCTAACTCCAGGAGAACACTCTGTTCCCCTTCCAGCTTCCCTCCTGTTCCCCGTCGTGGAACACCACAAGAGACCTTGAAGGTTAGGACTTTGCGGGGCTTCCTCTCTTATAATGAGAAGCTTGCTATGAAAGCTATCACAGCAGCTGAAAGATACTAGTAAATGTTTTCCAAATAAAAATCCCTCAGTGAATCAAAGAAAAAAAAGGTATAATTTTCTGTTGGTAAACGCAACATGCACAAGTTATTTGAAACAGCTGGTTCAAGTGGAAATGAATGACTTCCCCAGGGTCACAATCTGACAGTAAGTGCTTGCTGCTTACATGTGTGGAAGAGGGGATGGGGACAGATATTGTAACAGAGCAGAACAATTTCTCCGCCTCATCAGTTCATGAATATTTGAATGGAGAGGGCGTGATTTGCAGAGCTTCTCATGGCTTTGCTTTTTATTTTCCCTCCAGTATTCTTCTTATCTAGAGAATATCCATCATATACCTACTACAATGTAGGCATGATGCTAGGCTCTGTGGCCACGAGCTCGATATGACATGTTTCCTTGCTTCTTTGTGTTATTAAAATTACGACGCAACTGTGTTAGGCAAAGAAGGGCAGGTTTGTTTATACAGTGAGAGAGTGAAGAAATAAGGACATCCCAGCCTCCCAACTCTCTATGACTGTATGCTGTGCTACTTGTATAGAGGAATGATAGCTTTTGGAGAGAACCCCTGAGCTGGATCTCTGTGTAGTTTTCCAAGGGCTTTAACTCATTTGCTGTCTTACGCAACCCAGTAAATAGTTTTGAGCACCTATAAGAGATATAGCACTCTCTATTCATGTGCATTTTCAAGTAAGGCATTTTATTCTTCTGTATCTCAGGCTATCTTTTGCTAAATGAGGACACTTAAGTACCACAGCTAAGAAATATTTACCAAAAATATTCAAAAGCTCTACATTGATGATGATGCTAGTGAATGAGAACTCTACAGATATCAAGTATGGTAGTTGTTGCTCTTCTTATGCCTACTTTCTACAATCTTTCTCAGAGACAGTCAATTTCTTGGGGCAACAGAAATATGATCTGTTTATTCTTAAGCTGTGAGAAAGTCAGGGTCAGTTTCTGTAAACTGGACAGAGTGATAACTTGGCTCTACCTGGCTGAAGAATACAAAGGTGTATACAGTCAAGCTACATGAAATTGCGGGAATGCATTCTAAGAAATGTGTCATTAGGCAATTTCATTTTTGTGTAAACATCGCAGTGTGCTTATTCACACCTAGGTGGTATAGCCTATAATATACCTAAGTTATATGGTATAGCCTATTGCTACTAGGCTACAAAGCTCTGAGGCATGTTCCTGTACTAAATATCATAGGAAATTATAACCCAATGGTAAATATTTATGTATCTAAATATATCTAAACATGGAAAAGTTGAGTAAAGTATGATATTGGAATGTTATAGCCCCCCCCCCCATCATTTATATGGTGTGTGGTTGATAGAAACATCATTATCAGCAGCATATGACTGTATTAAAAGAAATAAAAAAGGAGGAAAAGAAATCATCAATTTTGAAATCACCAAAAAGAAAGGGGGCTGAAGACTAATGTAGGAGGTAAAGAGAAAATTAAAGTAGGAGAATCGCACTTATTAAAGACTCTATAATGCCAACATGGTTTATTCACAGATGGGAATCCAGAAAATAACACAAAATAAGCTAAAGGAGACAATAAGAAGAAACAATCACTTCTAGCATAGGGTGTAAACGAGAAGGAGGGAAGACATTCTTAGTTCAGAGCTTAGGGTGATAAGATGGATTTGTTATTGATGATAGTCTCTAATATGTAGCAGCAGATCCTTCAGTTTCATTAGAGTGCTGAGAAATATATGATTTCTGAGAATGCATTGTGACACCAAGAGGCAGATTAGAATCTTGGAGGCAAATATCCAAATGCTCTTTTCCTTGATCATCTATGTGCCAAATATAATGCTGTCTAAAGAGTGTGTTTATTTGTTTCTGTTTTTAAAGAAAATTGGAAACTTGGAGGTGTTTGGAAGAAATATGCCCTGTATAGTCCAGGAAATCATTTGATGACTAGGAAAGGATAGGAAAGATGAGAAGGTCTGAGTTCTCATGCAGAGCAGTGGCAGATTGGAGAGCTCCACACCTGTTGGAAGTAAAAGAGCTGAAGATTAGCTTGAGACCTGATGGTTCTTCCATTGTTTTGCCTAATTTCTGGAAAAGGCTTATTTACAGTCCACCACCAGTAAAGGGAAATTTATGGTAAAGAGAAGCAGAATGTGTAAGATTCAGAGGGTTAGAATTGCAGCCCACCTTTGCCCCCTGAAAATGGGAACAGGAACTACAGCAATTGCAATGGTGCTCCATACGTGTACTATTGCTTTCTATTTTCCATCTTCCTTGACTAACTAACTGTTTTATACTTCCTCAAAACGTAAGACAGCCACCCCTCCTAAACCAGCAGTGAGCAGAGATAACTTGTAATTCTGTTCCAAGAAACTGCTAGAGTGTCAATTAACTCAGAAGTATTGCAATAAATAGCAGAGTTGAATTCAAATTTCTCTGAAGCTGGGCAATGTGAGTAGTGAATTACAATAAAAGAGGGAGCAGTAGACAGATGAACCAGCTGTGGTGTCAGTAAGAGACATAGCACGGTATGTACTCAGAGATTTCAATTGACATGTGGTGTTTGGCAATGAGTCTGTGGTTGGTGGGCAACAGGAAAGTGAATATAAACTTTAAGCCCTTTGAAAACTGTCCTCTAAAACTCAGAAACAAATCAGATTTTAGGAAATCTTAGGGGAAAGACAATGTGGGCCAACAGTTTATGACCTACTCATATATATATATATGTACATATATATATATACACACATATATATATACACACACACACACACACATATATATATATACACACACACACACACAACAGGTTGTGACTTTATACAGATTTATTCTTTACATGGGGACACAAGACTTTCCAACCCAAGGCCAGTAGGCCAGTTCTGGTCCTTGATTTAGCACACAAAATAATTTGAGAGTGAGTCCAAAGTTGGAATGAGCAAAGAAGTTTATTGCAAAGCAAAAGTATGCCCTAAGAGGAAAAAAAGCCTGCTCAAAGCAACTAGTGCCTTAAGAGGAATTTCTTTTATGGGAGTTTCACATAGATATAAAATGGTGGTGAGGTCATGGATGCAGATGTAAATCTGCAGTTGGCACATGTGCTAGGTATCCACATGCTCTAACGCACATTGCAAGTATCATTAGCATATAAAATCTTCACCTAAGAGTGTGTTTTTACTGTTAAACTGAGGAAAAGTTTGCTATACACTAAACTTCGAGGTTAGCTATGCATATGGGGCACTAGAGAAGTCCCTGGCCCTCTCCCTCAGGCAGGAATTTGAAGCTAATAACTTCCTGGGCTTTTAGTGCTGATTAATTGGCTGAAGACTGAGCCAATCGACATCAGGGATAAGGGCTTTTGTTCTCTTTCCCAGGCTGTGGTAGGTATCAGGAACCTGTAGCCATCTGACGTTCTGCTGGTATCCTATACAATTGTTCTTGTAAGAAAGTTAGGTGCTGATGCGTAAGTGCAAGCGAAAAGAGCCAACTGTGAAAGGGGCCTGCTGGGCTTCACTCAAAGTGACAAGTCAATCCAGCCTCCTAACTTTACTTTTCCTGCTTCATAACCACTATGTCCAACATTTTAAATAGGCTATGTAGACCACAAAGATTTAAGTGAGGACCTAGAACATTGTCACGTATTTTTTAGCTAGACCATACAGTGATCCAACATCATATAGACCGATGTTCTCCAAAATATGGTGCCCAAACCAGCAGGCTAACCATCACTTCTAAGCTTGTCAGAAATGTAAATCATGGGCCCATCCCAATTGAATGAATCCAAACCTCTAGCTGTAGAAGAAGCCAGTGACAAGGATGTTTTTATATACTAAAGATTGATATGCATTGATATAAAAAATAGCTTCCTTAGCATTTCACTCTTCGTTCAACAAGTACTTATTTTGTACAAAGCACTTTTCTGAAAATTAGACTGTCAGTGATGAGCAAGATAGACATGGGTTTGCCTTTATGAAGCTGAGCAAACATTAGTGGTGGAGAAAATTGTTAAGCAATGATTTTTTCAATTAATGATGTCATTGCAATTGTGGTTATTGTGGAAAAATAAAGAATTTTGAGGTATTTGAGAGCATATGATTGGAAAACTAACAATATCTTTGGTACATCTTGGCATTGTGATGGTGTATATAAAATAAATGTATAATTTCAGATAAAAACCAAGAAGATATGATAAAATGACTTCATATGATGTCAACATAACTCAGAGAATGACCTTTCCTAGACAGGAAACGAGAAGACCTGTGTGAAATTGTAATACTGGCTTCAAGATATTTCTCACAGTTAAGCTCCTCTCTCTTTAAATAGAATTAAGTGATTCAGTGTAGCAGATATCAGAATCTATTCTAACATCAAGGGATAATTTAACTCCTTCCTGGTGCTCAATGCAATGATTCTTAAATTGACTTGGCATTCACTCATCGCAACAGAAATATAAGGATGCTGGGGCTTGGGGGCTGGCACAGCACATGTGCAAAGGCACAACGGGATAGAGATTTGATTCCATCATTGAGCAAGGTACAATTCCTGCTCCTACAGTTCCCAGTGAGCACTCCACAATTCCTTCCTGTTAAGCTAAAGGAACTCTTTAGATGAGACAGATAAGGAATAATGAACTCAAATAAATTGAAATGTACTTGCCGAATATATTTTTATAGATTCATTTTTTTTCTATGAACCCTTCAGTTCATCAAATGTACTATTAAAATAATATAAAGAAGAGTTGTTTGGTTTTTGCATCCTGATATTTTTCTCTTTTTGGAGGGGCTGGGAATTTTTTCAAAGCTGAAATGTCCTATGCTTCCATATTCCAAGGTTTTCCTCTCTTTTGTTATCCTCTTCTATTTAGATCAACATTTCATTTTTGTTATGTTCTATTTGATTACATACTTTATGGTGCCAGTATAACATTTTAACAATTTTTATTTTGTAACACAGTAGGTGATATATGCTAGATTCTTAATAATGTTTTATTTGGCATATGAATGAATTAATAAATAAATGTTTGCTGCTTTAACCTACCATTTGGCAAGTTTTTAGAAAGAGTTGGAGTGGTGAAGATGAACTGTTTATAAGGGTAGATTCAGACCTGTATTATGAAATGGAATTGTGATGAATCCAAGGAAATTAATATTTTTATAAGCATTGCATTGCCCAGGGTCATCTCCTTTCTCCAAATAGCACATAACAAATTAAAGTTAAATAATTACTGACACGATGGATTGCCTTCTTCTCCACTGAAGTATCAGCTCCATAAGAATAGAGACAGCTAACATTATATTGTTTTATTCCAGAAATGCAGTACTACTACAACGTTTTGAAACTAGAAAATGCTGAGTACATTAGTTGAATGATGTATTATCTTTGTTTCTTTGAGAACCTGATGCTGAGCAAGAATTCAAGAACAAATATTTCATTTGGGAGCTGAAGGAAATATCTGTAGAAGATATAGACAACCAAAAAAAAAAAAAGGAAAAAAAAAACACAATCGATAGAGGATATGCTGTTAAGAGTGTACAGTAGCCCCAGCACAAACCAGTTCATTTTTCTCCGTTAAGGAAAGACAGGGTTGGAGGCTCAGCTCCCCCGTGGATCCCTCTGACACAGCAATGAGGGTTCTGTGTGGATGGAACTAGAGGGCTAAGCAGCCCTGCCTTGAATTACTTTGGTCATTCTCCTTGGTGCGAGGTGGTTTGTGAGGGTTCTGCTCCCCACCAGCTCTCACTGAGTACAAAGATGAAAAAGTGGGATGTCGTCTTTTCCTGACTTGCATCCTTTGCCCCTTGGTCGCGGTGGAGACTCAACTAGCTACTGGACTCTGCTGACACCGTACCCACTGACTGCTTCTGCTGAGTAGGAGAAGAGAAACCAGCTCCCAGCTCAGACCCAGGTACACCACCTTCACTTGCTGGGGAAACAGAGTGGCACCCACTTGCATTGAGCCAGGGATGGAAGATTAGCTCATTGCTAGGCATCCTTATCACAAGGCAGAGAAATTATAGCACCATTGTCTGTTTTCCCCAGTTGCGGTTGATGGGGTGGGATATCGACAATTAAATCAGCCCTCCAGAAACAATGATGGGTGCATTTCCATAGGTGTTTGGCTTGAATGGGCCAATATTTTGCTGAAAAGATTTTTTTGCTCTCTTCGGCCATCTCATCTCTCGTCGTTTAGCTAAGCTTAACAGGCTTTCTTGGATCTGCTCTTGTTCTGCTGGCTGTTCTGGATTGGAGGCACCCAGCCTGCAATATATGGGAGCTAATAAGTAACCCAAGGAATTCACCACTGTGTCACGGTGACATTTCTCAACATCCCTACCCACCCCTCCTTCTTTACCATCTTCCACTCTTCCAACTTCCTATGTTTATTTTTTTTTGTTTTATGTCACAGGTTTTTTAGGGGTAAGAAGGAGGACCTGGGACAAATGGACTACCTCGTTGGGGCCAGAACCAACAATCTCCTCACATTATCGTTAAAGCCCAAATGTTCATGGAAATCTTCCAGCATACATTCCAATGAGTTTAACACTTGTTTTCCATTTACATTATTTATTTACCTATATGGTTAGAGAGTTAGGTGAGTGGGGAAAAAATTCTATTTCATTTTAAATGGTGCCACTGGTGGAAGTTATTATACATGTTTCACTTGCAATCTTTCTAGCTGTGATTTTTTTTTATGAGGGAAGATAAAGAAAAGATATTACAGCATATTTCACATGGTAAGTTTGTAAGCTGTTCTTAATATTTTTTCTTGTTCTCTGGATTCAGAGTACACACAGGTGCCATGTACTCTATTTTTCAGCCTCATTTATTTAGAAATTAATCTCACACTCAAAATCCAAAATCACTTTCTATTCCCAACTGCAGTGACCTAAAAAGTTTGCCTTAAATATGATTCCACAGACATACAATCAAGCCTCTTTACTGACACTCCTGGCTACAGCTGCTGATTCTGCTGCTGACAAGGGCAGGAAGGACGTTGAGAAGAATGTTATGGGACCTAGCTAACTCAAGGCATAAACTTTTGTTTTTTAAATAATATCACACAGGGGTCAAATGATGACGATGTATCTATAGTATTATAGTTTCCAATAATGTAGTATACAAAACAGAATTCTAAGAAAGGGAACGAAATAAAAACAACAGCCACAAGAACACTGAAGAAAATGTATCCAGATTGTTTTAGTCCTTATTTTCTAAAGATACTCTTGTGAGTAAAACATTTATTCAGTTCTCTATAGGTGACAGGTAATATATAGAGTCAATCAGTACCCAGTGTATTTGGGTTCAAATCCTCATTGTCCCACTTACTGCATATGTAAATTTTGGCAAATTATTTAATGTGGGAGATTCAATTTTCTTATCTATGAGATGGTCATAATAGCAGTGCCTACTTCATAGATTGATATGAAGACAAACAATTAGTAAATGGGAAGTGCAAAGAATGTACATGGAGTGACTACTATGTGCCAGTTGACAATAGTCAATACCATCCCCATATTGCAATAAAATAAAGGAACAAACTCAGAGTCACACAGTTAAATTCCCATATTCAATTGAAGGTGTACCTGAAGTCACAGATTATAGAAAACTCTTTCAACATTAATTAATAACAAAATGATATGGTTTGGCTGTGTCCCCACCCAAATCTCACTGTGAATTGTAACTCCCACAATTCCCATGTGTCATGGGAGGAACCCAGTGGGAGGTGATTGAATTACGGGGATGAGTCTTTTCTGTGCTGTTCTCATGATAGTGAATGAGTCTCATGAGATCTGATGGTTTGATAAGGGGAAATTCATTTCACTTGGCTCTCATCATTCTCTCTCTTGCCTGCTGTAATGCGAGACGTGCCTTTCACCTTCCACCATGATTATGAGGCCTCCCCAGCCATGTGGAACTGTAAGTCCAGTCAAACCTCTTTCTTTTTTAAAGTGTCCGGTCTTGGGTATGTCTTTATCAGCAGTGTGAAAATAAGCTAATACATTAAAGTGGTACCAGTAGAGTGGGGCATTGTTGAAAAAATATGCAAAAATGTGGAAGCGACTTTGGAACTGGGTAACAGGCAGAAGTTGGAACAATTTGGAGGGCTCAGGAGAAAACAGGAAAATGTGGGAAAATTTGAAACTTCCTAGAGACTTGTTGAGTGTCTTTGACAAAAACGTTGATAGTGATTATGAACATTAAGGTCCAGGCTGAGGTGGTCCCAGAGAGAGATGAGAAACTTATTGGGAACTGGAGCAAAGGTGACTCTTGTTATGTTTTAACAAAGAGACTGGTGGGCATTTTGTCCTTGCCCTAGAGAGCAGAGGAACTTGGAATTTAAGAGAGATTATTTAGGTTATCTGGCAGCAGAAACTTTTCTAAGTAGCAAAGCATTCAAGAAGTGACTTGGGTGGTATCAAAGGCATTCAGTTTTATAAGGGAAGAAGAGCATAAAAGTTTAGAAAATTTGTAGCCTGACAATGCAATAGAAAAGAAAAATCCCATTTTCTTAAGAGAAATTTAAGCCAGCTGCAGAAATTTGCATAAGTCACAAGGAGCTAAATGTTAATCACCAAGACAATGGGGAAAATGTCTCCAGGGCATGTCAGAGATTTTTGCTGCAGCCCCTTCCATCATAGGCTCAGAAGTTCAGGAGGAATAAATGGTTTTATGGGTCAGGCCCAGGGTTTCTCTCCCAGAAGTTCAGGAGGAATAAATGGTTTTATGGGTCAGGCCCAGGGTTTCTCTCCTGTGTACAGTCTAGGAACTTGGTGCCCTGCATCTCAGCCATTCCAGCTGTGACTAAAAGGGGCCAGGGTACAGCTCAGGCTGCAGCTTCAGACGGTGGAAACCCCAAGCCTTCGCAGCTTCCATGTAGTGTTGAGCCTGTGAGTGCACAGAAGTAAAAAATTGGAATTTTGGAACCTCCACCTAGATTTCAGAAGTTGTGTTGAAACACCTGCATTTCCAGGCAGAAGTTTGCTGCAGAGTGGGGGCCCTCAGGGAGAACTTCTGCTAGGGCAGTGAGGAAGGGAAATGTGGGGTTGGGGCCCTTACACGGAGTCCCTACTGGGGCACTGTCTAGCAGAGCTGTGAGAAGAGGGCCACTGTCCTCCAGACCCTAGAATGGTAGATCCTCTGTCAGCTTGCACCATGCACCTGGAAAAGTGACAGACACATAACACCAGATCATGAAAGTAGCTGGGAGGTATGCTGTACCCTGTAAAGCCACAGGGGTGGAGCTGCCCAAGAACATGGGAACCCACCTCTTGCATCAGTGTGACCTGGATGTGAGACACGGAGTTAAAGGAGATCATTTTGGAGCTTTAAGATTTGACTGCCCCACTGGATTTTGGATTGGCATGGGGCCTGTAGACCTTTTGTTTTGGCTAATTTCTCCCATTTGGAATGGCTGTATTTACTCAGTGACTATATACCCATTGTATCTAGAAAGTAACTAACTTGCTTTTGAATTTACAGGCTCATAGGCAGAAGGGACTTGCCTTGTCTCAGATGAGACATTGGACTGTGGCCTTTTGAGTTAATGCTGAAATGAGTTAAGAATTTGGAGGATTGCTGGGAAAGCACGATTGGTTCTGAAATGTGAGGAAATGAGATTTGGAAGGGGCCAGAGGTGGAATGATATGGTTTGGCCGTGTCACCACCCAAATCTCATCTTGAATTATAACTTCCCCAATTCCCGTGTGTCATGGAAGGAACCCAGTGAGTGGTGATTTAGTTATGGGGGCAAGTCTTTCCTGCACTGTTCTCGTGATAGTGAATGAATCTCTTGAGATCTGATGGTTTGATAAGAGCAAACCCATTTTGCTCAGCTCTCATCATTCTCCTCTGTTGCCTGATGTGATGTAAGACATGCCTTTCACCTTCCACCATGATTATGAGGCCTCCCCAGCAATGTGGAACTGTAAGTTCAATTAAACCTCTTTTATTTTTTGTAACTTGCCCAGTCTTGGGTATCTATCTCTTTATCAGCAGTGTGAAAATGACTAACACCCACAAAAAAGGACATATTATGAACTGAAAGTGATTCCAAACTTACCATGAACTGATGTCAGTCTTACTCTGTACATGGTCAGTGTCTTGCCTGAATGACAACTCCCAGAAGAAGAATTTGATCATCACAGTCTCATCTTCTATAAAATGAGGTGGGCAGAGAAAATGTCTCTAAGGTCCATTCCCATTCTACCAATCTGGAAACCTATAAATGTTTATGTTCTGGAACTTTATATTATTAATGACAATTTCGGGTACTGTATGATAAATAGAAATAAAATTTGGCAGATAGGTTTGTAACCTGCTGTGAAGCAGGTTGGTGCTATTGGAGAAATTGTTTTTAAAACTTTTATAACATAAGGTAAGAAGAAACCAGATAATTATAGAGTTTAGGGGTTGACTAGAACCAAAAGGATGTACAGATGTGATGTGCTTGGAGGCTCCATAAAGATTCTATACTCATTTAATGACTCACTAAAACACCAAGACATACTTAATCCATGCTATCTTATTTAATCCTTACAAAATCCCTGTAAAATTGAGTTATTAAATCTCCAATTTTATGTGAACAATGGAACCTTAAAGAGGTTAAGTAATCACCCTTACAAGGTCATACTGCTATACTGCAGAATGCTGGAATTAAAATTCTAGTCTCCGTGTGGAAACGTCCATTGTCTTTCTACTGTTTTAGAAAGCCTCCCAACATTTTCTGTGCATAACAGGCACTTTTCTTCTCATGTATGTACATAAATACCAATACAGGTCATTACCGTTATTTATTTACATAAACAAAAGTATAGGTGACTGTTATATTTATGGTAGTTATTTATAATAAGTATTGACTTTTTAACTATTCTGAACATTGAAATAAAATGCTGTTTTCCTTCACTGACTGAGCTGGTCCTGTTAAGCACCAAAGCCTTTCATTGTAATTTTCTTAGAAGTATTTTCAGGAATGGAAGAGCAAAGGGACTGACATTTGGGATAAATTACTCTGATCCAATCACTTAACATGTCTTATTTAAACATTGCAATGTTTGGGGAAAATATTATCTTTCTCATCTAACAGATGAAGAAGCTAAGGCTTAGAGAATTTAAGTAAGAAGCTGCAGGGCCTTGTGATTCAAAAGCCCTCTTTGACGATAAACTCCCAGAGCTAATTTCCAAACCAGGCTTTATTTTCCCAATGTTTATTTAAACTTTTGGCTGGTATGTTCTTTAAGTTTTTATTTTAGTGCATCTCTAAAAGTTCAGAAATAGATATTGACATCCATGATTAAAGTCTATGTTGTTCAGACAGTGATCAAATAAAAGTCTCAATACTCTCATCTCTCATTATTGGTGAGTGACTTATGTTTTTAATGAACATAAAAGTATACAAGTTCAGAAAATGATCATCATAGGCCCTCAGTATGCATTTGTTCAATCATAGAATCAGTCATTTTCATGGCTGAATAACAACTAGCATTTTGTTGAGTACTCGTGTCTGATCACCATGTTGAATCAGGTTAATAAGTTGTGCTGATTCTTTTCTTTTTCCTAAATAAATCCTTGCCCTCGCCTTAGGGATCTTATCTTCAGCCATTTAAAATTTCTTCAAGTCAAAGAATATGCATCCCTTGACACGCATATCTAAATCTTTGTAAATTTTAAGCAAGAGCTTGATTTGCTATTTGCCATAAGCTAAATGGACAGTTTGAGGCACACATTCGTCTGGAGACAAAGTCTTGCTCTCAGCAACAGTTTAAAATGTTTCAGTGAGCAGCTATTGAAAGTGATCTATTATGCAAGCAATTTCTTTGTAGTTGTCTATAGAAACAACTCAGCTACATAGACATAAATGAGTGGTGAAGCCAAGGTGAAGTGTTCCCCAAATTCCCATGCTGAGTTGTTTGTTTTGTCCTTTGTGCTCCCACAGCACTTTCTTCTTACTTCTGAAATAGCACTCACCAGCTTCTATTTATTTGTTTACATACAGTTCTTCTGCCACATTTGACTATTAACTCTTCAAGGTCAAGGAGCAAGTCTTAGTCCTCATTATACCTCGAGTACCTACCACAATGGCATATACATAATAAGAGCTCAGTTGATAATTCTGGAAAGAGTGAATGAAGGAAAGAATAAAGGTCTCTATATTATTCTCGTATATTAGGATTTGTGGGGACCGAGATTATGTGCCACCTGGATTCTCCTTCAACTTTTTGCTCTAGCTTCTGGGAATGTTGTCAGCAGCCAGCCTTTAGTTCTCAACACCTGTAGAGATTGTCTCATCTGCAGGAGCTGCCTGGCTGAAGGTTATACTCATTTTCATGGTAGACCATATCCAATGACTGTTCCACATGATACAGTAAAGCATTGACCAAATCATCCAAAAGGGAACAAACTTGAAGAGCCAATAAAACTCCAGAGTTCTCTTAGGATTGTAGAGGTTGCCATTGATCCTACATATCAACATGACATTTTCTTTTTCCCAATCCTCCTTCCCTACCTTCCCTTCCAGGAATGTTGATCACAAAAACACTCCCTAGTGAACATACTGCAAGCTAATCTCTGTCTCAGCATCTACTTTCCAAAGGAACTCAGCCTACAATGTTTTAAAATATCTAATTATAAACAAATACATTAAGATTCTGCTTCAGTGTCTCACTTCCACCCTTCCTTCTCCAATGGGAATCTATGCTGATTTACAGATTACATGCCAGGAAGTATTACATGGTTTCACCTACATAATGCAGCATAATTCTTACTTCAGCCCTACACATTAGGCATTCTGTTTGAATTCCAAACTTTATATGTAGCTCAGTTTAAGAAATATGTCCAAGTTCTTACATGTCATCTGAAGCTGGAAGTTAAATTTTCCTCAAAATTTGGTAACATAATAAAAGCAAAAACTAAATTGGAAGTCTGGGAGTTTTTATTTTACCCTATACACATAGTAAAAGACCATAGGGTGACACAATGTCACTTTTAAGAGCTGTTCACTGAAATGTTCTGTAGATAGTTGTTTCTCCTTTTGACTGCCTTCTCTCTTTTTCTTCAAAACATAGATCAAAAGTTAAGGGCCTAATTTTGTTTGTATAAATTCTCATAGTCTTTTCAAGGATCTCAGATTGGGTTCTCTAGAAATAGAGCTTAAGCTGCTGAGGGCTCTGGTTCAAGTGACTCATTAGAAAAGGAGACCAAGGAGAAGGGAAGTGGAGAAGCCAGGATAGAGAAAGGAAAAATGGTAAATTAGTTTATGTTTTCAGCTGAAGACTACCTTCAGACTGATTCCAGTGTCTGGACAATAAATGCACCACAAAGTTAGTGTTTTCCAGAAGCATGGAGGCAATCTTTTGTACCATTACGTAAGCTATTCAGTGGCTGTGGGTATAGCTATATGGCTATACATTGGCTCAGCAAGGCAGGTATAATCAACTGGGTACCATCCGGTAGGTGGAGGTCAATATTTCAGAGAAGGAGCTCTTTGTGTGCCATTAACAGTAGACTCACAGCAGCAGGCATACAAGTGCACTGGTCCAGAGATGAGCACCTGTGGGAAGCATCAGAATATTCATTACATCATTTTTATAGTCTGCATGTATTCAATGGATATTTATCCAACCAAGTCCTGGGCTTATTCTACATGCTAGAAAAACAGAAATGAATAAAACAAAAAAAAAGTCATGTCCTATTAGAACTTGCTTTCTAGTAGAGGGAGGCAGGTAATAAATAAATAAACTATTTAATATGACAATGACTATTAAGGATTGTGAAGAAAAATATAGAAGTGAAATAGTTGAAATTTTTAATAAAATAGCTAAGGAATGCTTTACTGAGAAGATGATACTGGAGCAAAAACCTTAGAGGAGAGAATTAGACAAGTCATATGAATATTATGAGAAGGAATCTTCAAGTAGAAAGAACTGCAGGTGCAAAATCCTCAAGGTGGGAGTTCTTTTCATTTGCAAGAAGCAACAAGGATGCCAACATAGCTCAGACAGAGAGATCTGTGGAAAGAGAAACAGAAAAAAGATATGAAAGGAGGCAAGGGCCAGCCAGGTAGGATCTTATAGATTACTAAAAGTACTTGATTTTTACTTTGAGTGAGATAGAAAGTCACTGGGAGGATTCTCAGTGAAATAATGACATCATCTGAGTCATATCATGAAGTAAACAGTCTGTCTGCAGGTTTGAGAAGAGGTGGATGGACAAGGAGAATAGGAACACTAGCAGGAAAGCTATTACAGTATCTAGGAGAGAGTTGTCTGTGGCTAGAATCAGAATGAGATAGTGCAGATGGGTGAGATTTTATCTGATCCTGAATATATTTTGAAGACACAGCCAACAGGACTTTTTGACTGATTTGATGTGTGGGATGAGAGAAGGAAGAGTGGAACTTGATTCTAAATGATAATAACACTTGACCAGCAGTATTGGTCTTAGTTTCTGATTGATGGCCAAATTCATTGGATATAATAATTTTTACAGGTATCATGTTTATTTAGCTTTAAGAAAGTATGCAGGGCAAGATTTTTTTTAACTTCTATTTTAATTTCAGGGGTACAAGTGTAGGTTCGTTGCATAGGTAAACATGTCGTTGTGGTTTGCTGTATAGATTACTTCATCACTCAGGTATTAAGCCTATTATTAATATCCTGTAGTTGTTTTTCTTGACCCTCTTCCTTCTCTTACCCTACACCCTCCAAAAGGCCCCAGTATGTGCTGTTCCACTCTATGTGTCCATATGTTCTTATCATTTAGCTCCCACTTCTAAGTGAGAACATGTGGCATTTGGTTTACTGTTCCTATGTCATGGCAATAGCATAGCAGAAACCTTGACTTACATGAGCAATTTCTGAAATCCCCAAATCACTATATACTTCACATGGGCAAGTTCATAAGAAAAGAAGCTGAGGGGGAAATGTTGACATCAGCCCAGGAAAGCCAGTAGCTCTGAGGTCCCTTCATCTCTTCTACTCTGTGCCCATTTTCTGGTGCAGCTGTATCTTATAAATTCTGGTTAGTCAATTTCAATACACAAACTCAACAATTAATTATAGGTGTTTGCTCCTGTACATAATAACCTTGGTTATAATCTCACTCAGCTGGACTGTATTATACTCCTGTGAATTTCATTAGTTATTATAATGGGGGAAGATTTGATCAAGATCTAGATAATCATGTGATGCAAAAAGGCCACAGGTTGGCCACTGGCACTTATTTTTTATAAATATTTGGCTCCAGCAACTGTAATAATGCAACTGTTATCTTATTGGATTAGTGGCTTTGTAGGACATATAAGAATGGATATCAGGAATCCGGTTTTTGGTCACATAAAATTTGAGACACATTTTACACATTCAAGTAGAGAAGTAGAGTAGAAAATCTGATGCATAAATTAGAATTTCAGGAGGGAAGTTTGGGATAGAGATATACATTTGAGAGACAGCACCAGATAAGTGGTATTTAGATTCATGAGTCTACACGAGAACAGCAAGATCCAGGGAGAGTAAATATAGACACAGAAGTCTAACAATTAAGAATTTTAGCTGTTTGGGTGATAAAAGATGACTAGAAAAAGACACTGAAATCAAGAGGCCGGTAAAATAAGACAGAACTAAGAGCCTCTAATGCCCTACAAGCCAATGGAAGGCAGCCTTAAAACTGTATCAATCAACTGCATCAAATTCTGGTAATATAACTAGAATGAGGATTGTTGGGTTTAGTCACAAGTTCAATGCTGACATTTACAAAAACAATTCTGTGAAGTGGTATGAAAATATCATAACAAGGACAGGAGAGATTAAAGCCAACAGGGAGGTTTTCATTGTTGTTCCTTGAGATGGGAAATCTTGTTCTAGGTTGGTAAACATGGGAAAATGAGGAAGATTAATAATGGAGGAGAGACTGGAGAATTACTGAAATGAGGTTCTTAAGCAAGTAAGACAGGATGGATCTAGCACACAAGTGAAGGTATTGACCTCAGAGAAGAGTGCAAACAGTTCTTCCTTTTTAACAGGAGGAAGGGATTGGCAAAGATGCAGGTAGCTGGATGGAAATTTGTGGAAGTTATTTCCTTAGCTTCTTTCTTCTCAAATACAATGTAAAGCGAACAGCTAGGAAAGAGGAGGCAAGAGGAAATGTTGGATTTTTAATGAAAGAAGGAAAGAAGTTAACAAATCATGTAGGAGAGTGAATGGATACTGCCATGTAATTAGGACTGCTGCACAAAACTCAGAGTCTACCTGAGAATAGTGGTCATAGTGGTCCACCTGAGAATGATGGTCTCTTATTTTAAAGTAAGACAAGGAAGGATAGCTGTATGTTGCTTCTCTAGCTATGTTCAGCTGTAAGGTTTAACCAAGGTGTGGTAAGATAGATAAAATCCAGGTTAGAATTTTGTCAGATGAGGATACTGGATGAGAAAATAGCCAGATAATTGTAGATGAATACAAGGGAGTTTTTACAATCATGGACCACTAAATCCAAACTGTCAAGGAGGAATCAATGTGAGAACACACAGAGAAAATGAAGAACATTGAAAAGGAGGTAGGGTCAAAAGACTGAAGGCACTGGCAGCATATACAACTAACAAAGGATGTAAAGGACCTCTTTAAGGAGAACTACAAACCACTGCTCAACAAAATAAGAGAGGACACAAACAGATGGAGAAACATTCCATGCTCATGGTTAGGAAGAATCAATATGGTGAAAATGGCCATACTACCCAAAGTAATTTACAGATTCAATGCTATCACCATCAAGCTACCAATGCCCTTCTTCACAGAACTGGAAAAAACCACCTTAAACTTCATATGGAACCACAAGAGAGCCCGCATAGCCAAGTCAATTCTAAGCAAAAAGAACAAAGCTGGAGGCATCACATTACCTGACTTCAAATTATGCTACAAGGCTACAGTAATCAAAAGAGCATGGTACTGCTACCAAAACAGAGATATAGACCAATGGAACAGAACAGAAGCCTTGGACGCAATGCCACACATCTACAACCATCTGATCTTTGACAAACCTGACAAAAATAAGCAATGGGGAAAGGATTCCCTGTTTAATAAATGGTATTGGGAAAACTGGCTAGACATGTGCAGAAATCAGAAACTGGACCCCTTCCTGACACCTTACACTAAAATTAACTCCAGATGGATTAAAGACTTAAACATAAGACCTAACACCATAAAAACCCTAGAAGAAAATCTAGGCAAAACCATTCAGGACATAGGCA
>CAUYLG010029587.1:0-87922 GCA_963573385.1 Cacajao melanocephalus | reverse complement strand
ATTAGAGAAATGCAAATCAAAACCACATTGAGATACCATCTCATGCCAGTTAGAATGACGATCATTAAAAAATCTGGAGACAACAGATGCTAGAGAGGATGTGGAGAAATAGGAACACTTTTACACTGTTGGTGGGAGTGTCAATTACTTCAACCATTGTGGAAGACAATATGGAGATTCCTCAGGGACCTAGAAATAGAAATTCCATTTGACCCAGCCATCCCATTACTGGATATATATCCAAAGGATTATAAATCATTCTGTTATAAAGACACATGCACATGTATGTTCATTGCAGCACTGTTTACAATAGCAAAGACCTGGAACCAACCGAAATGCCCATCGATAATAGACTGGACAAGGAAAATGTGGCACATATACACCATGGAATACTATGCAGCCATAAAACATGATGAATTAGTGTCCTTTGTAGGGACATAGATGAATCTGGAAACCATCATTCTTGGCAAACTGACACAAGAACAGAAAATCAAACACCACATGTTCTCAGTCATAGGTGGGTGTTGAACAATGAGAACACATGGACAGAGGGAAGAGAGCAACACACATTGGGGTCTGTTGGAGGGGACTAGGGGAGGCACAGCAGGGGGTAGGGAGTTAGGGAGGAATAATATGGGGAGAAATGCCAGATGTAGGTGATGGGATGGAGGCAGCAAACCACATTGCCATGTAACTAACTATGCAACAATCCTGCATGTTCTGCACACGTACCCCAGAACCTAAAAAAAAAAAAATTACTCTTCTTTTCCTTTGTAGTTATTGACTGTTCACTGGGAGGTATTTTGAAGTAATGTAAATATCCATTTCTCGTCCAACTTTCAGCTCATATTTTTAGCATCACTTGATGATTCTGGGCTTAATTTTTACCGTTATTTTGCTTGCCAAAGTGATGTTTTATTCCCATTATTATTCTACACATTCTATGATAAGAAAAAGCTTTCTCCTCTTCCCATGTATTATTTATTTATTTCAGTATAAACTCATTCCCCTTATATTAAATGAGTTATAATCTGTAACTATTATTATTTATATTGATGCTCAAATTATCCCAGAATTAGCAAGTGGGAGCCCCCTCAAGCTGATTTCTATGTTCTTTTGACAAGTATCCCTTATTGTTCTAGCACTTCCTTAATTTTTTTATTTTTCCTAACCTCTAAATGATATAGGAGCACCTCCTTAATTTCTGACACAAAAGATATTACAGGCTTATTTGGTACTTTCTCTTATCTGGCCTTAAAATTAGCCATTTCTCCAAAGAGCCTTGATTTCTTTTAGTAAAGAATAGTATTTTTATTTATTTATTTATTTATTGAGACAAAGTCTCACTCTGTCACCCAGTCTGGAGTGCAGTGGTACAATCTCTGCTCACTGCAACCTGTACCTCCCAGGTTCAAGCAATTCTCCTGTCTCAGCCTCCTGAGTAGCTGGGACTGCAGGTGTGTGCCATCATTCCAAGCTAATTTTTGTATTTTTAGTAGAGACAGTGTATCACCATATCGGTCAGGCTGGTCTTGAACTCCTGACTTCAGGTGACTCACCCACCTCAGCCTCCCAAAGTGCTGGGGTTAAAGGCATGAGCCTCCCAACCTGGCAAGAATAGTATTTAGAAGCCAAGACCTCAGCATAAAATGTACTCATTGCTATGAGGTGTTGCTCCTCTCAGACCCTCTCAGAGGATAAAGCTTTATTTATTTATTTATTTATCCATATTTATTTTCATATATGAAAACCATGAGTATATATGGTTACCTTTCATTCTTATCCAACACCACAAGATTCATTAATTCTAGTTATCTTCCTCTCCATATATAACTTCTCTCTCTGCTAGGCAGACGCCTGTCTTTCATTATTCTCAGTATATTTATTTATTTGATCAGAGCCACTGTGTATTAACAATATTCTGTTCTGCCATCATATCGCTGCACAGATGCCCTCATCACCTCACCTACTCTGGCCTGTCTTCACCCCTGCACTGGCACAGGTGTCCTCTTCCTTCCACTCAGACCCTGACAACGTTATTGGGCTCCACCCCCCATTCACAGAGGCTGCCTCACCCCACTTGGGCTCTTATACCCTATGATATAGTTTGGATATTTGTCCTTACTGAAATCTCATGCTGAATTGTAATTCCTAGTATTAAAGGTGGGGCTTGGTGGGAGGTGATTAGATCATGAGGGTGGACTTCTTGTGAATGTTTAATACTATTCCCTTGGTGCTACCCTCATGATAGTTTGTGAGTTCTGGTTGTTTTAAAGTGTATGGCACCTCCCTGCGCTCTCCTTTGCCCCTGCTCTGGTCATGTGACGTGCCTGCTCCCCCTTTGCTTTCCATCATGATTGTAAGTTTCCTGTGGCATCTCCAGAAGCCCAGCAGATGCCAGCATCATGTTCCTGTACAGCTTGCAGAAACATGAGCCAATTAAGCCTCAAGTTTTTGTTTTGTTTTGAGATAGAGTCTCACTGTGTTGCCCAGGTTGGAGTGCAGTGGCTATCTCAATCTTGGCTCACTGCAACCTCCGCCTCCCAGGTTCAAGCGATTCTCATGCCTCAGCCTCCCAAGTAGCTGGGATTACAGGCACCCACAACACCCAGCTAATTTTTGTGTTTTTAGTAGAGGTGGAGTTTCAGTGCATTAGCTAGGCTGGCCTGAACTCCTGACCTCAAGCAATCCACCTGCCTCAGCCTCCCAAAGTGCTGGGATCACAGGCACGAGCCACCGCACCTGGCTACCTCAGGTATTTTTTATTGAAATGTGAGGACTAACACACCTCATGATAGGCCCCTGAAATGCCACTACCACATGCCCCACTGATGCAGACTTTGTTCAACCCAAGCTAATGGCTTTAGACTAAAATATTCAAAGGAAGGAAATGAGGAAGGGGGGAAACATTTCCCTGATGGGTGTGTGTGTGTGTGTGTGTGTGGGTGTGTGTGTGTGTGTTAGAGTTTTGCTCTTGTTGCCCAGGCTGGAGTGCAATGGTGCAATCTTGGCTCACTGCAACCTCCACCTGCCAGGCTCAAGCAATTGTCCTGCCTCAGCCTCCCAAGTAGCTGGGATTACAGGCATGTGCCACCATGCCCAGCTAATTTTTTGTACTTTTAGTACAGATGGGGTTTCACCATGTTGGCCAGGCTGGTCTCAAACTCCTGACCTCAGGAGATCCACCTACCTCAGCCTCCCAAAGTGCTGGGATTACAGGAGTGAGCCACTGTGCCTGGCCTCCCTGATTATTTTTTAATTAAAAAATTAATGCAAATGCAAACAATAAAGAAAGACTAGAAACTCTCTTACAAGGAGGCTAAGAATCACTTCTTGGCCTTTTGGCTAAGATCAAGTATAGTATCTGTTTTTATCAGTTTAATATCTGATATGTCCCCTATTCAAGGACAATATATTAAATGGATTTTCAGAAATAGGAGATGGAATAGGAGCTTGCTCCATCCACTCCACACATTGACCTGGTATTGCAGTACTTTCAGGAACAGTGCACCTAACCCTCAAAAAAATAATTTTTTTTTTTTGAGATGGAGTCTCACTCTGTTGCCAGCCTGGAGTGTAGTGGTGCGATCTCGGCTCACTGCAACATCCGACTCTCTGGTTCAAGCAATTCTACTGCCTCAGCCTCCCGAGTAGCTGGGATTACAGGTGCGCTCCACCACATCCAGGTAATTTTTGTATTTTTAGTAAAGAATGAGTTTCACCATGTTGGCCATGGTCTCAATTTCCTGACCTCGTGATCTGCCTACCTTGGCCTCCCAAAGTGCTGGGATTACAGGCGTGAGCCACAGTGCCTGGCCAAAAAAACTTTTTTCAGCAAAAAAAAAAAAAAAAAAGAATAAGAAGGAGACTACGGAGACAGGACCACTAAATGCAATGTGGAATCCTGGGCCAGAAAAGAACATTATTGAAAAAAGGATGAAACTGGAATAAGGCCTAATACTAAATAATACTACTAATGTTATTAGTTAATAATGTCAATGTTAATTTTATGATTTTGATCATTGTACTATGATTATGAAAGATGTTCATATAAAGAGAATCTAGGTGAAAGGTACATAGGAAGACTTGAAAGGATTTTTGTAACTTTTCTGTAAGTACAACAGTATTTCAAAGTAGCATTTTTTTTTTAAGTATTACATTTTGGACACATGTTCCCAGGATCTCCTTAGGGCTTTGTCATGGGCTAAAAAATAAAAAAATAAAAAATTTAAATATTACATTTTGTTTAGAAAAAATTTAAATAAGACAGATATATTCAAACTAAAAAAATGAAGAATAAATAAGGAAGAAATTGTGCTGATTTTATACAAACTCTCCAAAAAAAAACAGGAGAGAGAACACTTCTCCCTTTGTTATTCTCATACCAAAATCAGAAAAGACACTACAAGAGGAAGCAAAACAAAAGAAAAAAAATGGGTCAATATTCGTATGAATCTAAACAGGATAATTCTTAACAAAATATTAGCAAATCAAGGGCTGGGCATGGTGGCTTACTCGTAATCCCAACACTTTGGGAAAGTGAAGTGGGTGGATCACCTGAGGTCAGAAGTTTGAGACCAGCCTGGCCAACATGGTGAAACCCTGTCTCTACAAAAATACAAAAATTAGCTGGGCATGGTGGCATGTGCCCGTAATCCTAGCTACTCAGGAGGCTGAGGCAGGAGAAATGAACCCAGGAGGCAGAGGTTGCAGTGAGCTGAAATCTAGCTGTTGCACTCCAGCCTGGGGGACAGAGTGAGACTTGGTCTCAAAAAAAAAAAAAAAAAGAAAAGAAAAGAAAAAGAAAAGAAAATCTAGTAATACATAAAAAGGATAGGCCAGGTGTGGTGGCTCACACCTGTAATTCCAGCACTTTAGGAGGCTGAGGCAGGCAGATCATGAGGTCAGGAGATTGAGGCCATCCTGCCTAACATGGTGAAACCCTGTCTCTACTAAAGATACAAAAAATTAGCCAGGTATGGTGGCACGCACCATACCTAAAGTGCCGGGATTACAGGTATGAGCCACTGTGCCCAGCACCATAGACTTTTAATAGGGTGATTTTTCTATATGTAGCTGTTACTTCAATGAAGCTAACTTTTAAAAAAATAATATTATAAATACAAAAAAATATTTTGGGGCTGGGGAAAGTAATGCATTATCTTTAGAAAAAACACGAAGAATATAAAAGCATACAAAATTTAAAAAGTCTCCTGTTTGCCATTTTCAATCCTAGCTCTAGTAAGCTTATAACTATTATTCCAGATGTTTTTATATACTCATTTATGTTTGTAAAAATATGTAAATATGATGCCACAGTATATATTATTTTGTAACCCACCTCCTTCATATGACTTTTCATTCTGGACATCTTTTCCTCTTTTATCAGTAGATTAAAATCTCTCTCATTTCCCACATCAGCACATCTCACTGTCAAGGACGGAATGGGCTTTCCATTATGTTGACCATTTCCACCTGCCATGGGTCAGCTGGCCGGAGAGGGTCAGCCTGACTGACCAGAAGAACAGACATCTTCCAACAGCCGTCAGTGTCCAGAGGACACTGTGTTCCTTGGACCTCTTACCAAACCAGCCAGGTCAGTTTCTCCTCCTATTTCAAAACAAATTTCCTCTCATCCTCTTGAATTGCCACAGCATTTGGCTTATAATTTCACTACAGGATCTAGGGAGAAAGGGAGGATTGTGTCCTAGAATAAAATATTTCTATAAATACGGAGTAACTGTTCACACAGTAAAATAATAATTCCTATTATTTTAATCAATATACTTCAAACTTAAACAGTTCTACTGATGCTTGAGAGACCTTTTCAAAGTTACACAAGCGACTGGCAGTGATCAGAAGGAGGAGGGTAAGCTGTATACAGCCAAGATAGGCTGCACCAGGGGCTGCTATCTCTACCAATCCAAAGTGGAATGCCAGGAGCATGAAGTTCAGCATTGGCAGTTGGAAGTGACAATTGGATTGTGGCAACTTACATCACAATGTGGGTGGGGTTAGCCCACTCACCCCGAGAAAGAGCACCTGAGTGCTCTAGAAACCCGGGTGTCTCCTTCACAGACCGCTGCCCTTCTCTCCCCTGGCATCCTGGAACACCCATCTCAGTAAAGTACATGGCAGCTTCAGACTGTGCTGATCACGTAACGGTCTCAATCCACATAAGAAGTTCACAAGCTGGAGTTCTCCAGATCACTGTTCTACAAACTGCGGTGGGCGAGGAGCTCCAGGAACTGGAGAGATTGCAGCCACTATGTTGTGGTTGGTCAAAAGGTGTGGTTTGGGGATTTCTCAGGGCCCTTCATATTATTTTTCTTTTCTTTTTTTTTTGTCATTAGTTTGTTATCAAAGAGAGACATGAAAATTAAACATGATGAAAGATTTTGGAACTTCAGTGGGATGGGCAGGTTCATGTTGATGCTATTTCAATATGATTTATTTCAGTCTACTTAC
Organism: Cacajao melanocephalus; assembly: GCA_963573385.1. NCBI lineage: Eukaryota > Metazoa > Chordata > Mammalia > Primates > Pitheciidae > Cacajao > Cacajao melanocephalus. Next base: position 81,454 of record CAUYLG010029587.1, on the reverse strand, counting down.
TTTGCAAGAATGTCACCATCTCTAAATAAGAAATAATCCTTGTCATCTGAAACTACTTTGGTAGGGCCATTCACATTCTAAAGTTCTTTACCATGTTTCTTTCTTTCTTTTCTTTCTTTCCTTCCTTCCTTCCTTCCTTCCTTCCTTCCTTCCCTCCCTCCCTCCCTCCCTCCCTCCCTCCCTCCTTCCTTCCTTCCTTTTTTTCGACAGAGTCTCGCTCTGTCACCAGGCTAGGGTGCAGTGGCGCGATCTCAGCTCACTGAAACCTCTACCTCCTGGGTTCAAGTGATTCTCCTGCCTCAGCCTCCCGAGTAGCTGGGACTACAGGTGCACACCACCACGCCCAGCCAATGTTTTTGTATTTTTAGTAGAGACGGGGTTTCACCAAGTTGGCTGGGATGAGCTGAATCTCTTGAACTTATGATCTGCCCGTGTCAGCCTCCCAAAGTGCTGGGATTACAGGTGTGAGCCACCAGGCCTAGCCTCTTTACCATGTTTCTAATCCAAGGCGGCAGTGCCACGGTTAAAACACACACATTTCAGCGTGAGAAACTTGGGTTCAGGTCCTGGTTCTGCCACTTACTTGCCAAGTGTTGTTGGGCAAGTTACTTGACTTTGCCCAACTTGTTTCTTCATCTTTCCTGGGCTGCTGGGAGGCTTCTGTGGGATGATGCAGGACACAGCACAGCACTTGGGACCTGGGAGATGCTTAGTACCATAGCTATCATTGTTGCTATTATTAAGAAAGTAATTGAGGCTGGGTGTGATAGCTCACACCTGTAATCCCAGCACTTTGGGAGGATCACTAGAGCCCAGGAATTCGATACCAGCCTGGGCAATATAGTGAGACCCCCCATCTCTAAAAATAAAAGTTAAAAAAAAAATAGGCTGGGCACAGTGACTCATGCCTGTAATCCCAGCACTTTGGGAGGCTGAGGCAGGTGGATCACTTGAGGTCAGGAGTTCGAGAGCAGTCTGACCAACATGGTGAAACCCCATCTCTACTAAAAATACAAATAGCCGGGTGTGGTGGGGCATGCCTATAATCCCAGATACTTGGGAGACTGAGGCAGGAGAATGGCTTGAATCTGGGAAGCAGAGGTTGCAGTGAGACAAGATCATGCCATTGCACTTCAGCCTGGGAAACAAGAGTGAAACTCCATCTCAAAAAAAATAAAATAAAAATAAAAAATAAAAAATTTAGAAATTAGCAGGGCATGGTGGTACATGTGTGTAGTCCTAGCTACTTGGGAGGCTGAGGCAGGAGAATCGCTTGAGCTCAGAAGGTCAAGGCTGCAAGGCTGCATTGAGCTGTGATGCCTCACAACACTGCACCTCCAGCAGCCTGGGAGACAGAGTGAGGCCCTGTCTCCAAAAAAAAAAAAGAAAAAAAGAAAAAGAAGTTTCTGTTTCTGGGAAAACATACTGAATGTTTTTCTAGATACAACGAGCCTTTATTCTAAAACTGTTACTGAGTAGAATAAAGGAGGATGTCACATTCTGAAGGACAGGACTGGTCAATTTTCTTAAATTTAAAAGATCAGTATGATATTCATAAGGAATAGTTCTGAAAGATAATTATTGAAGAAAAGTGAGGGCTTATTGAAGACAAATAGGAGGGGAAGTGAAGGAATGACACAAAATCACAAAGCTTATGAATTTGCCAATCTGTTCTCAACCTCAAATTTCTTCTGTGTCCCAATTAAGCCTCTGGTTCGAGACACCATGCTGCCTACCCCTAACTATGCTCTGAGAAGTGTTGCTGTTAGAAGCAAGTCATTTAAGGCCGGGTACGGTGGCTCACGCCTGTAATCCCAGCACTTTGGGAGGCTGAAGTGGGAGGATCACTTGAGGTCAGGAGTTTGAGACCAGCCTGACCAACATGGTGAAACCCCATCTCTACTAAAAATACAAAAAATTAGCCAGGCATGGTGGTGCATGCCTGTAATTCCAGCTACTCTGGAGGCTGAGGCAGGAGAATCACTTGAACCTGGGAGTTGGAGGTTGCAGTGAGCCGAGATTGTACCACTACGCTCCAGCCTAGGCAACAGAGTGAGACTCAGTCACAAAAAAACAAGAAGTAAATCACTTAATATCCCTGGGTTAGGTCAGCTGCAGTGGCTCATGCCTATAATCCCAGCACTTTGGGAGGTTGAGGCAGGTGGACGACTTGAGTCGAGGAGTCTGAGACCAGCCTGGGAAACCTAGCAAAACCCCATCTCTACAAAAAATACAAAAATTGGCTTGGTGTACTTGTGCATGCCTCCAGTCCCAGCTATATGGGACGCTGAGATGGGAGGATCTCTTAAGCCTGGCAGGCAGAGGTTGCAGTGAGCTGAGACCATGCTGCTGCATTCCAGCCTGGGCAGCAGAGCAAGACTCTGTCTCAAAAAATAAAAATAAAAAATAAAAAAAACTCTGGGTTGGCCAGATGCAGTGGCTCTCGCCTGTAATCCCAGCACTTTGGGAGGCCAAGGCGGGTGGATCACGAGGTCAGGAGTTCAAGACCATCCTGAACAATATGGTGAAATCTCGTCTCTACAGAAAAAAAAAAAAAACAACAACTCTGGGTTGTGTTAATGTTAAGCTATTGTTTATTGAGCCCTTACTATTTGCCTGGCACTGTGCATTCATCATCATTCATCCAATCCTTTAAACACCCCATGTGCAAATGTTCTGCGGTCAGCAGGTCTCTGCAAACCTATCCTCAAAGACTGAGAAAGCTGAAAGGCCAAAGAGCCTGACAAATCCACTTTCTCAGAAACATTTATTAGAGACTTATGAACAGAAGCCAAGTCCTGGTATGGTGATACCCCTCAAGGTTATCCCCCAGATCCAGGGCTTATATACCATAGGGAATTTGCTTAAGGGCATGGTATGGTTTGGATTTATGTCATGGCCCAAATCTCATGTCAAACTGTAATCCCCAATACTGGAAGAGGGGCCTGGTAGGAGGTGATTAGATCATGAAGACAGACTTCTCTCTTGCTGTTCTGGTGACAGTGAGTGAGTTCTCATGAGATCTGCTTGTTTTTAGCAGTGAACTGCTTCAAGAAAAAAAAAAGAGATCTGGTTGTTTAAAAATGTGTAGCACCTCCCCCTTCTCTCTCTTCCTCCTTTTCCCACCATGTAAAACGTGCTTGCTTCCCCTTTGCCTTCTGCGGTGATTGTAAGTTTCCTGAGGCCTGCCCAGCATGCTTCCTGTACAGCCTTCAAAGACATGAGTTAATCAAACCTCTTTTCTTTATAAATTACCCTGTCTCAGGTAGTTCTTTATAGCAATGTGAGAATAGACTAATACAGGGCAGGATTTATGGTAAGTTATGTTTATGCCTAAGGACAGGATTTTTTTGGGGTGGAGGGGTGGTGCAGAGTCTTGCTCTGTTGCCCAGGCTGGAGTACAATGGCACAATCTCGGCTCACTGCAGCCTCTGCCTCCCAGGTTCAAGCGATTCTCCTGCCTCAGCCTCCCAAGTAGCTGGGATTACAGGCACCTGCCACCACGCCCGGCTAATCTGTGTATTTTTAGTAGAGATGGGATTTCACCATGTCGGCCAGGCTAGTCTCAAACTCCCAACCTCAGGTGATCCACCTGCCTCGGCCTCCCAAAGTGCTGGGATTATAGGCGTGAACCACTGTGCCCAACCAAGGACAAGATTTATAGTTAGTATATGAAAGTAGAAATCTTAGAGGCATTCCCAGAACAAACCCTAATTCAGATAGGGTTAATCAGAATTCAATATGGCATATTAGCATCCACAATGGAGTTACTTTAGCCTCCACAGTAAGTATCACTTATGCACAGAGAAACATAGGCACAGAGAGTTAATCACCTTGTCCAAGGTCACATAGCCCATGGTGGAGTCAGGACTACATCAGTGATCTATTTTAGTGGATACAAGCGATGAGACTATAACATCTCCAGGGTCCCTGTCGTGACAAGCAATGGCTCCGTGGAGGTTAGGGTTCCAAGGTTCTCTGAAGCACTCAACATTATCTCCCTAAACTGTGCTTCCATGTGAAGGTGGGAATAGACCCACATCAATGCAAAAAGTGGCGAGGGAGTCTGTATCTTGGCACAAGACTCTCAGTCCGACGTTCTCAAACTGGAAAGGGATGGTCATTCCATCCAACTTTCTCACATACAGTTAGATCAACAAGAGGCTTTCTTCCCAGAATCTCTCTGAAGGTATGATGTGTGATTAATGGCATGGTTCCGAGGAAGCCAGTAAGGCCGAGAGCCCAGAACTGTACCTGGAAGGGAATCCCTGTGAGAGAGCCGTAGCAGAAGGGCTCAGGGCTGTCTAGAAGAAACTCTTAGTTCTGCCCAGTGTTCTTGGCCCAGTTCTTGTGTACAAGGAAAAGCAGAAGGTACAATCTGAAGTGTTAATAACTAGTAAACTATCAGTAACTAAAGGCCAGTAGGTGGGCAAAGGGGACATATTATAAGGGCCCATTGTCTGGATTCCAACATACCTGGATTTTCGGGTTTGATGGAACTGTTCTGTATCTTCATTGTGGTGCTAGTTTGCACAACTGTATTTGTTTGTTGAAACTGGCAGAGCTGCACCCTAAATTTTACTTTATGTAAATTATGCCCCAATTAAAAGAAAACTAAAACAAAATGCTGCCACATATCTGATCTCATTTTATCCCCATATCTCTATCACTTAGAATAGATTCTCTCCTTTGTGCTGGGGGAGGGTAAGGCTGGTGGAGTGGAATAGAACTCCAGTGGCTTTGGGACGCGGGTCCCTTGCCTGGAGCTATTTCCATTCTGACTTGGTAAAGCCTCCAAGACTTTAGCCCCTGCAGTCACTTCTCTCTCCCACCCTCTCTTTCCCATGAATGTCCAACATTTTAAGTCATCAGTCTCAATAACGCCAATAATTGATAAATTAATTTGTTAACTAAAAGTTTGGGCTGGGTGCTGTATGGCTCACACCTGTAATCCCAGCACTTTGGGAGGCTGAAGTGGGTGGATCTCTTGAGCCCAGAAGTTCAAGAGACCAACCTGGGCAACATAGCAAAATCCCACCTCTATAAAAAATTTAAAAATTAGCCGGGTGTGGTGGCACATGCCTAAAGTCCCAGCTACTCAAGAGGCTGAGGTTGGAGGATCGCTTGAGCCCAGGAGGTGGAGGTTGCAGTGAGCTGATATCATGCCACTTCATTCCAGCCTGGGCAACAGAGTGAGATCCTGTCTCAAAAAAACAAAAAACAAAAAACAAAGTTTGGCCTTGGGTATCTGACTTCTGCAAAGCTTCAGAGAGCCACCTCCTTTCAAAGTCCCAAGTTTTGTCACAGGGAGGAGACAAGGAACATCTCTTTGGAGGAATCAATGGCCCAAGCATATTCCTCCAAAATAAAAGGAACTTGGAGTTTGTAGGCAAAACATTCTTGCTTTCTTAAGCAAGAAGCAGGGTCAAAGCTGGGCAATCTGTCACACTTTCCAGCAGTGACTTCTGACAAAGATTCTTTGCTTGGCCATACCTTTTTCAGGCTTCTGAATTTCCTGCTAGGCTCATCTGTGCACTTCCTTGTAAAATCTGGTTTTACCAAAGAACCCTAAGTCCATTTATCAAGAAAGTCCTATCTTCAATATCATCTTCAGTATCGGATCAGGTTCTTCATCCTCTATCATCCCCTAGACAATGTTTAACCACCCTGGCCTGTCTTCAGCAAGAATCCTATTAGGTATGTTTGGCCAGAATCCTCCTTATCCCTGATGCTTCCTCTTGGTAATTTCTACCCACTGATTCCCATAATACTCCTTGGCTACAAATTCCCATTTAGCTCAGTCTCTCTGCCCCTCTGCAAGACCTGCTGCAGTGATCCCTATACCTGGTGGTCCTGAATAAAGTGTTTCTTAGCATGCTCTAACAAGTGTTATTGAAAAATTTTTTCTGTAAACACTTCTAAACTGTTTCTTGAACTACATTTTGCCTTTTGGAGAGCATCAGAATGGAGACCCTGATCAAACTATATATATATATATGTACACACACACACACGTATATATATATACACACACACACACATATATATACACACGTATATATATACATACACACACACACATATATATATATATATTTTAAGACTGAGTCTGGCTGTGTTGCACAGGTTGGAGTGCAGTGGCACAGTCTTGGGTACCTCCGCCTCCCAGGTTCAAGTGATTCTCCTGCCTCAGCCTCCAGAGTAGCTGAGACTACAGGTGCCTGCCACCACGCCCGGCTAATTTTTGTATTTTTAGTAGAGACAGGGTTTCACCATATTGGCCAGGCTGGTCTCGAACTCCCGACCTTGTGATCCATCCACCTCAGCCTCCCAAAGTGCTGGGATTACAGGCGTGAGCCACTGTGCCTGGCTGATAGAATTATATTTTAAACAGAAGTTATTTTTCCATTCAACCTCAAACATCTCCATTAAAGATCTGTGATTTTTTTGTTTGTTTCTGCTTTGTAAGTTGGGCTTTGACTATATGATGGGATATATTATAATGGGTGCAATATTATTCCATTATATTAAAATTTCCCCTGTATCAGATAAAATCTATTGTATACTATTAACAGTAGCCAAAGTGATCCATCAATCAACTTCCATCAATAAACTTACAATGCATTTTAGGCAACTAACCCTGGTGTTAACAAAACATCGTCTGCTGGCTTTTTTTTACAAAAGTGATGAACAAATGCCTTTGGTGTTCTTACAAAGGAGTTAAATTAATTCAAGGACTTCAAGTAAGGTATAAACTAAGCACAGATCAGCCCTTGACATTAATTTCCTCTTCTCCACCATGACCCCTAAGTCCTCAGGATTGTCTAAACACATTTGGAGAATAATTCAGAGCTGGGCATTGTTAGCAGGGACTGCCCTACCAAGCATACTGTGTGGAACCGGACCTGAATCAACAGCTTCTTTGTTATCCATCAGCCCCAGGATGGGTTGCTCTTCTCTCCAGGTAGGGAAGCTCTTCCTAGCTCCCTGGCAAAGGTGAAACAATCTTCATGATATGTTTCCAGGTACTTCTAGATGTGAATAATATTTATCTCTGCAGTCTGTAAAATATGATGGAATTAAAGTAAACATTTGTGAGGTTCAGTCTCCCGTATTTATTGTTTTACAACATTCAGGCTGCTATATGACAAAATGCCATAAACTAGGTGGCATATAAACAACAAACATTTATTTCTCACAGCTCTGGAGGCCGAGAAGTCTAAGATCAAGGTATCAGAAGATTCAGTATCTGGTGACAACCCAGTCCTCATGGACAACACCTTCTCACTGCATCCTCACATAGTGGAAAGCACAGAGAGCTTCCTTGTGCCTTTTTTATTCTTCTTTTTTATTTTATTTTTTTATGGAGACAGGGTCTTCCTCTGTCACCCAGGCTGGTCTCAAACTCCTGGGCTCAAGCAATCTTCCCATTTTAGCCCCCCAAAGAACTGGGATTACAGACATGAGCCACCGCACCTGGCCCCTTATGCCTCTTTTATAAGGGCACTTATCTCATCTATGAGGACTCTGCCCTCCTGACCTAATTATCTCCCAAAAGGCCCCACATCCTAATACCACTGTACCATTGCTTGGGGGGATAGGATTTCAACACATGCACTTTGGGGAAACACAAACATTTAGACTACAGAATATTGTGTGCCCATGTGCCAGGCACCATGTGCCAGGTACCATGCTAGGTGCCCAGGATATGACTAGGAGCAAAATGGACAAGGTCTCTAGCCTCATAAAGCTCATCATGGTCTGATGGGGCAGTAGCCAATAAATAAATACCAAATAAAAATCAATTGCAATAAATGCAGCCTACTTGACAAGGTCAGGCCTCTCAGAGCAGCTAAAAGTTAGCAGGCCACTCCAAAGCCAGGGTGACAAGCATCCAGCCACGGGGAGCTACAAGCACAAAGACCCTGACTGGAAGGAGGTGAAGGGGAGCCAAGAGAGACCTGGGGGTAGTGACGAGGCCAGTCTGTAAAATATGATGGAATTTTTGTTTGTTTCTTCTTTGTAAGTTTGGCTTTGACTATACGATGGGATATATTATAATGAGTGCAATATTATTCCATTGCTGGAGAATGACAGCTGAGGTCAGAGGTGACAGCTGGGGGTGACAACTGAGGTCAGAGTAGTAGGCAGGGGCCAGATCACACGAGGCCTCAAGGCTGGTAAGAAAGTTATATCAAGGTCATTGAAGGTTAAGCACAGAGCGACATGATCTGATTTACCTTTGTAAACAATCAAGCTGGCTGTCTTTGAGCGGAGAACAGATTAAAATGGGAGAAAGTACAGAAGCAGGAAATCAACTTTTCATTAATTTAAAAACTTTATTAAATGCCTACTACATGCTAGGCTCCTTGACTAATATGAGATGATAGAAAAGGAAGAAAATGTATAAAGTGAGTGAGTTCTGTTCTGGAGGTAAAGCCAACAGGCCCTGCTCATGGTGAGAATGCAGGGACCCTGCAGAGAGAGAAAAGCATAATTTAATTCCCAGGTTTCTGGTTTCGGGAACTGAGAGGATGGTGGCATCATCCTGGGAAAGAGGTGGAAGACCAGGTTGAGGAGGGGTGAGAGGACTCAAGAGCTGTTTTAGGGCCAGGCGCAGTGGCCCATGCCTGTAATTCCAGCACTCTGGGAGGCCGAGGTGGGAGGAATGCCTGACTCCAGGAGTAGAGACCTGCCTGGGGCACATGGGCAAGACCCAGTCTCTTAAAAAAAACAAAAAAGAGTTGTTTTGAAGAGGTAAGTCTGAGGTGCTTAACTGACACCTAGCAGGAGATATCAGTGCTGTGGATGAATGTGGGCTTCAAGGAAGGTCTGAGCTAGAAGACCATCAACATATACCTGAAAGTGGACATGGACATCTAGAGGAAAGAACTGAGCCCCAAATATCTCCAGCAAGCAATCAGGTAGAAGAGTCCGCAAATCTGGCAGTGAGGTGAGAGAGCAAAGCCTTGTATACCTGAATAAAGCCACCCCAGGATACAGAGGGAACTATCTTTGAAGAGCTTACAGTCAATCTAGTGGAGGATAGAGACATGCAAACAGGAAGTCACGAAACAAAAATAGTTAAGTCCTATGAGAGGAACCCACCAGGTGCTATGGGAACAATAGATGGGCACCAAATTCAGCCTTGGAGAATTCAAGACTTCTGGGAAGAGGTGATGGAAAAGCCCCAAAGATGTGAAGAAAATGGAGATGAGTGGGAGGCATTTAGGGGAGATAACACTCAGGGCAGAGAGCACAGCAGGTGGAAATTCCTGAACGCAAAAGAAAATATGGTCCTTTGTGGGAAAGGCAAAAAATTCTGCATGGCTGGAGTATGGAGGATGAGAGAGCAGGACCTGAAAAATGAGGCTGGCACAGGAGCCAAATCATGGAAGGCCTTAAGTGCCAGACTAAGGAGGTTATGCTTATCCTGAGGTCACTGGGAGGGAGTGAAACCTTTTATCGACTCAGTGAAGATATCTCACTCTGCACAGACCACTCTGGCTGCCAGTGGAGAATGGCAGGTGGCATGGAGACTCAGCAGGGGGCCGTGGCCCACGAGAAATGGCAGAGGCCTGAATGAGGCAGGACCTGCAGTGGAAACGAGGGGAGTGAAAGGCCTGGACATAGCAAGCTTGCTAAGTGACTAGAGGGATTGGTAGGTGAGAGAGAGATGTTGAGGTTGAAGAGGACCAAGAAATAGCATCCAGGTCTCCTACCCTGAATTTGGAACCAGTTCAGACAGAGACACAAGTCAGACAGATGGAGACAAAAGTAGGAGATTCATTATTGATAAGCCTTAAACGGAGAACAAGATTCAACCTGTGTAGCTTCCCTGACATTTCTTTCTTTTTTTTTTCTAACCTTCTTTTTTGTTTATTTTTGTCTTTCTTTTGAGGCAGGGTCTCACTGTGTTGCCCAGGCTGGCCTTGAACTCCTAGGCTTAAACCATCCTCCTACCTCAGCCAAGTAGCTGAGACTGCGGTTGTGTACCACCATGCCCAGCCTCCTTGATATTTCTTGAATTAACTTTACCCACACAGTCATAGCAAAACTGGGCAAACATAAGCCTCCTTCCCAAGGACAGACCCCTAAGGCTCAAGGAGAGAGGGCTGAGCCACATGGGACCAGTTTCTCCTTGCAACTCACCAAGCTGATGATTCAGTCACTCACCCACCAATGGGAAATGAAGGAGAGGGCAGAGAGGCCAGAAGTATTCCTCCCATATTTTCCCTTTCCTGCAGAGTAGATTGGAAGTTCTCAGCCCTCTCTAAAATTGTGAGAAGAGGAAGAAAGGGTCCCTCACTGTGCTTAGAGATCTTCCATTGGGCCTTCTAGATCCAGCCACTCTGGGCCCAGGTCTAAGCTTTTGTTTTCTTGGACTCTCACCACACACACTGTCCCCCAACCCCCAGTTCTGGTCACTATTCTGTCTCCTCTCCTCTGTAAGCCTAGGGGTGAGCACAGACTCCCAGTAGTACCATGCAATCCCTTGCAGTATTTTTATAGCCTGCCCACATATTTGCAAACAACCTCTTTATTAAAAACTCCTCAGATGATCCTAATCTGAGTATGTCAGCTGGTTCCTATGGGGAACCCTGCTAGTCACACCCCTTCCCCCAAATAAGGAGAAAACAAGCACAACTGACATAGGAAATGATTAGGACTGTCTTCCTAAGGGTTATGGCTTGAGAAGTTTGCTGCTCAGGAAAGATAGTGGGCTTACTGAGATAGCGGTTGTCTTTTAATAGCTCTATTATTTTGCTGAGAATGATACTATTCAGTTAAAAAAAATCATTGAAAATCCCACCTATCAGAAACAAACATTATTAAAATGATTTTTCTTTTTCTTTCTTTCTTCCTTTCTTTCTTTTTTTTTTTTTTTTTTTGGTGGAGATGAAGGTCTTGCTATGTTGCCCAGGCTGATTTCTAAGTCCTGGCCTCAAGTAATCCTCCCACCTCGGCCTTCAAAGTGCTGGGATTATAGGCGTGAGCTACTATGCCCAACCAGCTATTAAAGTTGTTGACTAATATTATTCTACATACTTCTCTACATGTATATGCTCCTACAGATACACTCAGTTTTACATGAATGACTCATACTCTAAATGCTGTATCAAAACCTGCTTTTGGCGCACATGTTCTCAGGATCTCCTGAGGGCTGTGTCACAGGAAATAAAAAAGAAAAGAAAAACTTGCTTTCTGTCACTCATCCACAAGCCTTGTGTTTTGAGATTCCTGTGGAATAATTCAAGTAGATGTGTCCAGAAGTAAATTGCATTTAACAATCTAGAACTAAAAACAGAGATATGGGCCGGGCGTGGTGGCTCACACCTGTAATCCCAGCACTTTGGGAGGCTGAGGTGGGAGGATCACAAGGTCAAGACATCGGAACCATCCTGGCCAGTATGGTGAAACCCCATCTCTACTAAAAATTCAAAAATTAGCTGGGCATGTTGGGGTGAGGGGAGGCTGAGGCAAGAAAATCACTTGAACCTGGGAGGCAGAGGTTGCTGTGACCCGAGATCATGCCACTGCCTTCCAGCCTGGTGACAGAGCGAGACTCGATCTCAAAAAAAAAAAAAGAGAGATGGTCTTGGGGTCACCATCAGAGAGCTGGTCACCAAAGCCTCGGGAGACAGAGGATCCTAGCAGAGAGAGGGCGGAAGACAGAGAGGCAAGGGCCAACCACAGAGTCCCTGGAATGCAAACAGTGATAGTGGGAAGGACAAAAGCACAGGGATTCTTGGCCTTCAAGAGAAGAGTGGCCAACAGCGTAGATGGCCACCATCGGGTCAAATAAGATAAGGGCTTTGGATGTGGCAATAAAGTGGTAGCTAATGGCCTGGAAAAGAGTGATTTTAGTCAAGTGGTAGTGTGGGAGCCAAACTGTAAAGGAGCTAAAGAGATCATGGAAGGCTGGGTGTGGTGGCTCATGCCTGTAATCCTAGGACTTTGGGAGGCTGAGGCAGGCAGATCACAAGGTCAGGAGTTCGAGACCAGCCTGGCCAACACGGTGAAACCCTCCACTAAAAATACAAAAATTAGCTTGGCACTCTAGCCTGGGTGACAGAGCGAGACTCCATCTCAAAAAAAGAAAAGATAATGGAAGTAGTCTGCCTGCTCACATCACCGCTACTACACTGCCCCTTCCTCACACTCTGAAAATCCAACGTGCCTATGAATTGCCTGGGCATAATGTTATCATGTAGATATGATTTAGTAGGGCTGAGTGGGGCCTGAGGTTCTGCATTTTTTACCAGTTTCCTCGTGATGTGTTTGCAGCTCAGCCCTGATAAGCTCACCTGGGGTGTTACCAAAGATACTCAGGTGTAGATGAAAATGAGTTCTTGGGATCCTAGATTCATATCAGAAAAACACTGAAAAGGAACGCTAAAGGAAACTTCTCATCTGTCTCGTTCTTTCCCGCATGTATGTGCCTCATTCATGAAAATCCCTACATTTGGGTCATTTAAAAGTTTGCTTTTTTTTTTTTTTTTTTTTGAGACAGAGTCTTGCTGTATTGCCCAGGCTCACTGCAACCTCCATTTCCCAGGTTCAAGCAATTCTACTGCCTCAGCCTCCTGAGTAGCTGGGATTACAGGAGCCTGGACCATGCCCAGCTAATTTTTGTATTTTTCATAGAGATAGGATTTCACCATGTTGGCCAGGATGGTCTTGAACTCCTGAGGTCAAGTGATCCTCCCACGTTGGCCTCTTAAAGTGCTAGGATTATAGGAGTGAGCCACTGTCCCTGTCCTAAAAGTTTCTTAAATCCCAAATGTATGAGACTTTTTTAGTTAACTTTTTGTTATTTTTTGACTTTAATTGCAATAGGTCCAAGAATACACTAATGTTAAAGTCCTTTAAAACTTGTTGAGTTTTGCCTATGGCTAAGAACATGGCCAATTTTTGTAAATTTTCCAAGAGTGCTTGAAGATAACATATTCTACAACTGTTGGGTGAAGTGTTTTGTCTATTAGGTCAGATCTGTTGATCAGGTTGACAGGTCTTCATATTCTATCGATTACTAAAAGGAGATGTGTTAAAATCTCCGGTCTCCCTACCAGGAAAGCCTTTCCTCCTCACCTCAGTCCACCTTATTCACGATAAGCAAAATCTCTGCAGACCCAGCCCTTACCCTAATGGAATGGACAACCTAAGAAGACTTTCCAGGCTGAGTGCGGTGGCTCACACCTGTAATCCCAGTACTTTGGGAGGCCGAGGCAGGAAGATCACAAGGTCAGGAGTTCGAGACCAGCCTGGCCAACATAGTGAAACCCTATCTCTACTAAAAATACAAAAATTAGCCAGGCACGGTGGCGCATGCCTGTAGTCCTAGCTACTCGGGAGGCTGAGGCAGGAGAATCGCCTGAACCCAGGAGGCGGAGGTTGCAGTGAGCGAAGATCACGCCACTGTACTCCAGCTTGGGTGACAGAGTGAGACTTCATCTCAAAAAATAAAAAGAAGGCCACTCAAAGTGGCTCACACCTGTAATCCCAGCACTTTGGGAGGCCAAAGCGGGTGGATCACAAGGTCAAGAGATCGAGACCAGCCTGGTCAACATGGTGAAACCATGTCTCTATTAAAAATAAAAAAATTAGCTGGGTATGGTGGTGCTTGCCTGTAGCTCCAGCTACTCAGGAGGCTGAGGTGGAATCACTTGAACTCGGGAGGTGGAGGTTGCAGTGAGCCAAGATGGTGCCACTGCACTCCAGCCTGGCAACAGAGCAAGACTCCATCTCTAAATAAATAAATAAGACTTTCCTGATCACCAACACATCCCCAACCCTACCTCATACCTGGCACTCCTCCTTCCTCTGAGCTCTTACAGCATTCACTGCTTGTACAAACAATTTGACACTTACATAATCTATATTTACCACAATTATTTGAGTTGATAATTTACTCCTGCAAGGTTTTAAATTCCATGTGGGTAAAGATTATCTTATTTTTCTTTTATAACAGTTTTACTGAAATATAATTATTGACATACCATAAAATTCACTCTTTAAAAGCATGCAATTCAGTGGGAGACTATCTTATTTATTCTGGCATCGTCTATAGCTGTGGTTCCCGGTCTTGGGTGCACATTGGAATTACCAGAAGAGCTTTGAAAAACCTTTCAGTCTGGCTGGGTGCAGTGGCTCACTCCTGTAATCCCAGCACCTTGGGAGGCCGAGGTGGGCAAATTACCTGAGGTCAGAAGTTCAAGACCAGCCTAACATGGTGAAACCCCGTCTCTACAAAAATACAAAAATTAGCCAGGTGTAATGGCAGGCACCTGTAATCCCAGCTACTCAGGAGACTGAGGCAGGAGAATCTCTTGAACCCAGGAGGCGGAGGTTGCAGTGAGCTGAGATGGAGCCACTGCACTCCAGCCTGGGCGACAGAGCAAGATTTTGTCCCCTGCAAAAAAAAAAAAAAAAAATCTTTCAGTCTGGATCTCACCTCCAGAGGTTCTGGCTTAACTGGTTTGGGGTGTGGCCTGGGAATGGGAATTTTTTAAAGCCCCTGGGGTGATTTTAAGTTGGAGTCGGGATTGTACTAGAATGCACTGTACATAGCAGGCACCCAACAACGGTTTGTTGTAATAATCAATTAGCTTTAACTTCTAGTATCCAGTTAATTAACTCACTCAAGAGTGGCTGTCTGTCATCAGCCCTTATCACATAATGGTCTGCTTATGTCTGTCTCCCCAACTCGGCAGGAAAGGAACACTATGAGACAAAAGCACGTAGCAAAGGTAAGTTCCCTTGCAAAGATGTGCCGACTTCAGTAGGACTGGATCATTAAATAAGAAATACAACAGATATTAAAGGAAAAAATGCAAAGGAAAAATTACCACATTTACATTTGTCTTTTCAGCATGGATGACATGCTCACATTGAGGAATGTATGTCACAAGAATTATGTGTGACATATCCCCAAATTCCCACATTCAAAAGTCAGGGATAATATGGTTTTCATCCGGGAATCAGTAACTCATGGGAAAAGCTCAAGATGTCATTCATTTTGGAGATCAGATGTAAAGGAGTAGTACGGGTACTTTGTCTCAGGGTGGAAAGCGTCTTTTTTTTTTCTTCCCATGGGACTTGTTGCACACTCTTAAAATGGCGGCAGGGCAGTCAGGTTTGCTTGCATAGCCGTGAGCTGCACGAAGGCAGGGATCGTCTGATCTTATCCGTTATGGCATCCCCTTGTGGCATATGTTAGGTGTTCAATAAATATTGGTGGAATGGATGTGATTACACTTCACGCCACAGTATGTAAATATGATTTTAACTGGACAGGGAGCTGCACAAGTTTCCCATATTGATCCTTTTTGCAATCTTAATTTTGGTACTCTGAGCTGGGATATTGCCTAAATTGCCTGGGCTACACAACAAACTCTCAAGGGGCTTTTACTTCCAAGTCGACGGTGGTTGAGGGTTCGGGTTCTGTGAATGCTGGAAGCTCACGTGAGTAGCGGAGTACCGAGGATGGTCACTCCCGGATAAATGAATACAGGATTCTCGCGGCTATGAGGGTCGCCCGGCGCGGTCGGTCATCCTACCTGTCCGGTAACTCCACGAAACACCTGCCACTGACACCTCCCCACCAGCTCCCGAGGGTTCGCGAGGGTATCCCGAGCCGCGCCCCCTGGTCCGCCGCAGCTGGATTCCCTCCTGGGCGGGTTACGCCCCAAGGCGTAAAGCGGGACCACTCCGCATCAAGACCACAAAGTAAAACCAGTCACACCAAAGACAGGCAGCGTTATTTAGACAGCCAGATACTCCCTCAGAGCTTCCACCAAGTCCCCTGGGCCCGGCGCCCAGCTCGCAGACAGTGCCCGGCTCCAGGAGCTCCAGCTCCCTCCACGTGTCCTGTCTTCCCAGCAGCCTCCTCTGCAACCTCGGGAGGAAAACCTCCTGACAACTCGCGGTCTGCGGACTACGACTCCCAGGAGGCACCGCGCCGCGGCTCTCCCCGCCCCTCCTCCCCGGGATACGCAGGCGCCCTGGGCTCCGTCAACAAGCCGGGCTGGCGTCGCCTGGATGTAGTTTCTTCCGGGATTTGTAGTTTTTCTGGAGCTACCCGGGCCGTCCGTCAGAGAGATAAGAACTACAAGTCTCGGCGGCCCCAGCGCTACGAGCCCGATCACGTGGCGAGGGCCGACCGGGCGTGCGTGCCGCCGTTGATCCGGTGCTGCAGTGAGGAGGTGGTTCTTGCCCGTGTTGTGTGTGTGTGTGTGTGTGTGTGAGTGAGAGAGCGAGTGAGTGAGTGAGTGTGTGTGTGGGGGGGACTCGGCTTGTTGTTGTCGGTGACTTCCCCCTCCCCTCCACCCCTTCCCCTCCCCGTCGCCGCTGCAGTGGCCGCTCCCTGGGCCGTAGGAAATGAGCGATAACGATGACATCGAGGTGGAGAGCGACGTGAGTCCCGGGGCTTCTTCCTTCCAGTGCGGGTTGTCAGGCGGGGACAGCGGCCGGGGCTCTCAGCAGGGCGACGGCAGGAGGGAACCGGGCCGCCGCCGCCTCCTTCCCCTTCCCCTTGGGGCCAGGACTGTCTCCGTCGCGTTCCCGGTTCGCTCCCCTCCGGTTCCTGGCTGGAGCGGCCTCCTGGGACTGGAGGTGGGGGGAAGACACGCGGCCTCTGGGACCCCCACCTTCTCCGGCGAGGGAGGGTGTTGCGGCCTCCCCCTCCCACTTTTCCCCGCTCATGATTCCAGGGACAAAGATGGGGGGCCCCCGGGATCCCATTGTCCGGATCCAGGGGAAGGGGACGCGGCGCTCAGGACCTGCCCCTTCGGATCGCGATTCTCTCCTCCCATGACCCGCGGATCCTGGGAGGCGAGGAAGGGTGGAGAGGGGTTGAGGGTGCCTACATGCCCGAGCTGGGTCTGCAGGGAAGAGACAGTGCTCGGGATCCCTCTGGCCCCGGTCGGATCCCGGAAGGAGGGGCGGCGCTCGGGACCCCTCTACCTTGCTACTGGATCCCGCTGAGGGTGGAAGGGTGGGGGCAAGGGGTGGGGAGGGAGGAAGGGGTGTCGGGCTGACTCCCCACCCGCCGCTTCCTCTGCCGCCGGCATTTTCTTTCTTATTATTGAATGTTAAGTGTAAAAATAACTTCTATATTTTCTATTTTTTTTTCTCTCTTATTCCAGGAAGAGCAACCGAGGTTTCAATCTGCGGTACGTCTCCTACTCTCCATTTCATTTTTATTTCCGTTCAGTTCTATTCCTTTTTGGGGTCAGAGAGAAAAAGAGATCGTTCTATTACTTTTAATATTGTAGTAAATCCTAATGTTAACCATTAAGGTGAGGCGGGGCCTGGTTCTGGAGGGCGGGGGTGTTGCAGATCCCATAATTCTAGATGCTCAGGTGAGAAGTTCAGTGACTTTAGGTGAGTGAGAGGAGCTGTATGCAAAGAATTGAATTGTTCTGTAATTTTCAGATAGGGGATTCAGCTGCCACTACATAAGTGGAAATGAGAAATGCAGCATTCTGAAGTCATTGGTAGTATTATTTAAGGGCAAAGTGGTTAGAAGATTTACTTAGGACCAGGTAGATTTTAAACCATATCTGCATAATTGTGTGAAGCTGAAGCCACATGTAATAATCGCCTTTAACCAAGTCATGTGACTGCTGTAGACCCGTAGAATCTAGCACAACATGGTATTCTAATGCAAAAATTGGAAATGTAGAAGAGCCAAATGTTGCATCATGAGAGTGTCACATACAAGTTGTTATGGTCTGACTCTGTATTTGAAGAAGAGGTATAAAGAAAACTAAAAAATAGTTGAAGAAAAGTGGCATTGCAGAGACAGCTTTGCTGAAAGGTGATGGATGAGACCATGTAATTTTATCCATAATTTCTTAGGGTTTTGTTATTAATGTTCTCAGTAGATGGTTCTGTGGATTTAGATAAGCACTAATTTCATGTCTTTGGAGCCTGAGACAGTAATACGGGTGTTTCATGAATAGCTTAGAAGGAAAAAAGAATACACATAGAATAAATCAGAATCAGAGAGGGGAAGAGAAGTGTATCAGAGTGTCTAAAATTTGACAGTTGGGAACAGTAAGTGTATAGAATAGGGGTAAAAAATTTGAATGCTAATGGGGGGCCGTCGAGAATAAAGAAGAGGGAAGAGGTGAGGACTTGGGGTACTGTAGGGCAATGCCTCCTCTAAAAAGTCAGCCACTACTAAATTCCAGTTGTTTGTTACATGGGAGTGAAGGATCGGTATTGCCAGATCTTCCTGTTTTTTAAGAAAGATGGCCGGGCGTGGTGGCTCACACCTGTAATCCCAGCACTTTGGGAGGCCAAGGTGGGAGGATCACCTGAAGTCAGGAGTTCAAGACCATCCTGGTGAACATGGTGAAACCCCTGTCTCTACTAAAAATACAAAAAATTAGCCAGGCATGGTGGCAGGCGCCTGTAATCCCAGCTACTCTGGAGGCTGAGGCAGGAGAGTTGCTTGAACCCAGGAGGCAAAGGTGACAATGAGCCATTGCACTCTAGCCTGGGTGACAGAGCAAGACTCCATCTCAAAAAAAAAAAAGAAAGAAAAAGAAAGAAATCCAAAACTTTATATGTTATTTTTCTGATTTTTAAAATGTTTTGTGGAACAACTCTTTGGGGGCTTGTTAGAATTTGCAAGATGCCACTTTGATACCTCTGGTATAAGAACTTAATAACTGCAGGATAAAGGCAAGCCATCTCAGTGGTACCTGCTCTTCATTAGAGCAAGCAAAGATTGTACAGGTTGTCTAAGCAGATAGATATTAAGAAAACTTATTTATTGAGAGCTGATATTTCCATAAAATCCGGGGATGTAGTTGTTCCAGAAGTCTTAAAAATTATCCCTGGATAATAGTCATTACAAATAATTTGTTTTGTTTTGTTTATCTTTGAAGTATTCTCATATACATATATTTGAAAATCGAATTCCTTTTTTTCATTTACTTTTATCCTTCATGTTTGGGGCCTAGTCTGTTTAAAACTTTTTTTTTCCTTCCCTGCAAGTCTCCAGTTTTAAAAGCTGCCAGGGCTTAATTAGGGTTGGAGGGTAAGGATCGTTTAGGCTTCCTTTGCAGAATTATCCTTTGAATTGAAATTATATTGACTTCCCAGTAAGAGAAAAGGGTTTTTTGTTTTGTTTTGTTTTTTGGTGACATTTTGGTTCACAGTTCTTGAAAGCTTCTGCTTTTCAAAATATTTGTCCACATGAGTGTTGATGTAAATTTGTTTATTAAATTATTATAGTGTCTCTGCTTTCCTGGAATGCTAATCTCATTGTTTTGTCTAGATATTTTTAGTTTGCTATTAAGGTGCCTAGAATTTTTCCTTTTGATTTTGGGGGTAGGCAAGGGAAGTTGGTGTGACACTTTGTTTTTAATTTAACACATCTATTTGTTGAGATTTCTAAGTATTATCCCGCACAGTGTAATTACAACAGCATGGAGAGAAAAAGCAGATATGTTAGACAAATTTTATAGTATATCAAACAACTATTGTGAATGTGTAGGGTAAAAAGGATTCCATTTTTCCCCCTCTGTGAATGCATCTGCTTACTTCTCAAGATTTAATATAGATAACAAATATATTTTTTTAAATTTGGGAGAAAGCTATTCTTAAGTTTTGCCTTAGAAAAAAGATTTAAAAAAAGATGTGGACTGTGAACAACCAAATGCTTAGGTATTTAGGACTACAGAAGAAGCTGAAAAAAGTTATTTGAAAAAGGTTCTGTGGATCCTAATATAAAAACATTCATGTGTGTTTTCTAATGTCACTAGGATAACCAGGCCTTACTGCATGGGAAATGTAAAATACTGAGAACAGAGTTAGGAAGTTAGGCTAACTCTAACAGAAAGTGAAACTGATTTGGCAAATATTTTTTTATGTTGCTTCAGTACAAACGGAAAACAGCTTCTCCAATGACCAGTAAGCTTTGTTAAAGGAAGTAATCCCAAGGAGTATTCTTATTACTAAATTCAACACATCGCAGAATCCCACACTGATGTTATCTTATTTTTATAATATTTTGGAGGGAAATAGTTGTATTTTAAAGATAAATTTCTGGGGCAGGTATATTATATGCAAGGACTTCCTTTTGCTTTATTTCTGTTTGGGAAATTTCTTTAGGAAAGAGTGAAAGTATACAAGAAATGTATGGGTTAGTGTGTTGGTCAGGAAATGCAAGTTTTTTTCCAATCACCGCCGTCCTTCATGGCGTCTGAATGAGGTGCAGTTGCAGTCTACCTATTAGGGGTTTGAAAACAGATCTGTGCAGTTTCACTTCTGGACCTTTCTGGTATGAAATATGTTTAACTTCGTAGAGCTCTTTGCTTCTTTAGGAATTCAGAAGAGAATGAGCTTGGTCTCCTCGGAGATTGGAATTCACTCAGGAAACTTCTGTCTGTTTTACCTGCAGTCAGTTGCATGGCAGAAGTGCTGCACGATGCATGTACTTTTTCTCTGCTTAGAGTATTGACAGTGATAACAGAAATGCCAAAGTTAGTTTCTAAACGTGCCTGTGTTAGAATAAAATTTGTTCTTATGTCTAAAAAATTTTTTCAAGATACCAGTAATGGTGAAATAGTTGGTGAAAGAATTCAACTTGGTTTTTAATTAAAATTTCCTGACCAAGGCATCCTTCTCTGAAATGGCTATAGTATGAGGCCCTGTTTGGATAATAGCATTCCACAGTTCTTTTAGGCACCAAATGAAAAAGGTTTTGAAAACAAATACATACATTAGATAACGTTGGAAATATATACCAGGTAATCAGCTACAAGCAGGGCAGGTATTGGAAAATTAAAATTGATGTCTTTCTGTTAGGGAGCTTGGTGAGTTTATCCCATTCTGGCTGCCCATTATTTTATAATTTTTGGGTTGATTAAAATGAATATTTTAAGTTGCTTAGAAATCGAGCTTTATCCTATCTGATCCTTATCTATCAGAAGTAAGAAATAGATCTTTTCTGATGAGAATTTTGGGCCTGTGTATTCTCAAGTGTCCTTAGTCTCTAATGAGAATAGCTTGATAGGAATCATGAGCAACACTAGCTTCCCTCTAAAATACAACCTTCACATTTTGTAAAGATAGTAAATATTTAGTGGGCAACTAATTCTCTATATGCTGAGAATTTTTCGTATTAGAATTGAGATGATTCCCCTTATAGGTGGGGTTAGCTGTCAGGTAGCCTGCAAGACATAGCATTGTTCTGGAGAACCTTGTGCATCCTGGAATAATGAGCCATTTATTTCCCCATGCTGTTTGCCTAGAACTTGGAGGAAATAAGTTTACTGACTGATGTGATGCCTTGAACAAAGATGCAGTCTCTGTGCAGTAAGTTGGAAGGAAATAATTTTAAGAGAGTTCCCTCAATTTTGAATAGACCTCCTTGGCTTAGATGACTTCTTGCCAGTGTAACGACTTCTTGGCTAACAAAATAATGTTTGCCTTCAACATCTAACAACACTTCAGATACGTGTGCTTGGTAGTGTCAAAAGTGGACAAATTGTAGGTGAAGATTTTTATTCTGGCTACCAGTGTGGAAAGTTGGGTAGAAATATAACTGAGAGGCTGAATAAAAACCTTGGCAGAGATGTCAAAGCTGGAAGTGATTTGTTGCGGGAATTTCTGTTGAGCATCTGTAGACCACTACGTAGTCCCTTAGTGTTTCTGTTAGGGATGCCCTGGAGGAAGGGTTTTCTGACAGAAATCCATATGTATAAATCCGGTATACTTGAAGAGTGGGCAGCATCTAGCCGCTGTTCCCATAGGATGTGTAGGGGAGCCTGATGTATAGTCCAGGAATACCTCTGTTGTCTCCTAGAATAGGGCCTAATTAATTCCACAAGGGGGCTTTCCGTACCATTCATTTTTATTATTAAACATCATTCTCAGTACAGGCTCATCTGAGTAGAGTTTTTTTTGTTCAAGGCAATTGTTTGGCCCTGTTTTTTAAAACCAGTTTTGCATTTGTGGGAGGATATTAGATGCCTTACACTGGGAGTCTTCACCTAGTTTTTCTTCTTCAACTCTGAAATCTTCGCCCTCTCAAAAAGGGTGGCCAGCAAGTGAAGACAGTTAACAAGGCAGTGATAAAGCCTGCAAACCAGCCTTCTCGTGGGGGTGGGGATGAGGTGCAGGCAGTGTTATCCGGCTGGGTGGATCTGTGGTTTGGAAATGTTTCCCAAAGAGCATTCTCAGCCTTGTGTAAAAGTTTTTTGGTTTTTTATGTGCTCTTTTAAAACACTAGTGATATCATTTAATTCAGATTTGCCTGGAATTAGGCTTGTCAGTTGTGCATGTTTTTAACTTGTTCTTCTAAATCGGGCTTGGGGAAGAGAAAATACATCCTTGCCATTGTCTCTGAGAGGTTTAAAACGGACTCCAGTAGTAGCTCAGGGATGGACATAGCAGCAGGGATTGGTCTAAGATTCCACTCTTCTGCTAGTTAAATTGGGCCTGGAACCACTACAGAAATTCCATCCACTACTTTGAGAACAACAGTCCCCAGGCTTCCTACCAGGCAGTGGACTGCTGCCTTTCCTTGTTGAGCCAACTTCTCAAACTTGGCTGGCTCCTCAGATGAGAAGCCAAGATTTCTGCTCATGGTCTACAGCCAAATTCACTTACAGTCCTCTAACCGAGAGACCTGTCCATTTGAGTCCTTTCAGAGTTCAGTGAATGGGAGGTGGGGTAGTGCACTGTGGGGATGATTTTAGTGTTAGATTATACTTAGCTCCACCCCTCTAGTGCAGGTCCCTGTGAAACCAAGTGCAACTTCATTCTAGCTACTTGAGATTTGCAGGGCTCTCCCAGAAAGAAAACAGACAATTAGAATTTTATTTGTATCAACAAGAGGGATTTGGGTAATTCTGGTGCACAGCTCTTAGCTGGGAGGAGGGCCAAGAACCAGGGTGATTTAGACAAGAGTATCTTGGGCTGCTCTGGAGACCGAAGATGGGTGATTAATTTGCATGTAAATAAACCACCTTAGGTAGTATATAGCAAACAGGAGTGGCAGACATGCCAAATACTGTCTCTTGGCCTTTAAGCTCCTTAGGTATAGTCCCAGCCCAACTTATCTTTATGTAAATGATCAGAGGGAACAACAGTAAGTTCAAAAGGACTAGATAGTTAAATATATTTAATTTTGTTGAGCTATTTCACACTACTATTAGAAGGCATCTACAGTTTTGCTGTAAAGTTGTATGATACAGAGTACTTACCTCTAGCCTCAGGTTACCTGGTGTTCCAAGCTTGACTGTCCTCTCAGTTTCTCCATAATATTCCATATGTCACTATAGTTCAGTAAACATTCCTTTTACAGTGAATCCAGACTTAACAAGATTAGGACAGCTTTTGAAGTGCTCCAGGCATATGCCCCAAAAAGAGAAATCTGCTACGGAGAACCATGGTTGTCATGGGAACCACATGTCCAGTTCAACAGAGCTATAGGTGAGGTGTTATGCTTAAGAGACCAGGAAGTAACTCAGATGACCTCAGGAGCTCCCAGCTTCCTCTTCCTCTGTAATAACTAGGACTTTCAGGATGAAATAATAGGAGAATTTCAAATCCTTTCATTCTCACAACTCTTGATAGTAGATTTTTGTCTGTACATCTTTGTCTAGCACAAGGATTCATATGAGGCAGCATTATTCTTGTGCTAAGCCAAGTTATTTACTCTTGTTGCATTTTTTAAATTTCTGGCCCTCTGTCTGGGTAGATTTAAACTACCTGAACTTCTCATATACAGACTTGCTCTCTAGGTTAGCTCAGTGGAGTCTTGTGTGTTCAAGGTGAATGTTCAGAGTATAATTTCCATAATTCCCAGAGTGTAGGTGTGGTGAAGTTCTTCTTGCTTCGGGTTGCTTGTGTCCATTTGGAGGGGCTACCTCTCTGATGGGACCTGCTGAAGTGCTCTTACCATGCTCTCCAGCACTGTCTCTTCTGCTTGAAGCCAGAGCATTTTGCCATTCCTGATTTCGTGTTGGCAGTTTTGGTCCATCTCTAGATAACTGTTCTTTGTGATTCCAAGCAAACTAAGACTTTGACTTGAATATTTAGATCCCAACAAATTAGCCTGACCTGCCACAGGTGCCTGAGGGAATGTATTCTGAGCTTGTGGGTGTCAGAAGGTGTGCCCTCTAAAAACTGCCTGTCTGGCACTGCCTGTGTGTGGGGAAGCCCTTGGCAGGATAGCACCTTGGATCTTAAAAAAAAACAGGAACTCAGATTGCAGTTGTCATCTCTATCAGCTCTGTCATAATGATCTCAGATTCATGCATCTAGGTTTTACAGAGGTTTTAGTTTCTGTTGTATGATTTGGTGAGAAGGTCTTGAACTAGTGCCTTTTAGTGTGCTCAGGACTCACGGTGATGGTTTCACATGAAGGAAGCACCAATGACTTAACTCTTCCTTCCCCTGGACATCCATCTGGCAAATCTCTTACAGTGGGGGTGATCACATCTTAAGAAGGGGCCCACTGGAGCTTTCCCTAGTCACTTCCTAACCACAGACTGGTGGCTGTTCTGTCACATAAGCAGGTTGGGGGGGACCACTGATGTTACAGGAGAGTCACACTTTGTCCCCCTGAATAACTTTTATTTTACTTATGCATGAGCTGGATGCATCGAGCTACTTTGGATGTTCCTGTCGCAAGCCTTGCTCACCCCTTTCTCCCCCTTTAGCAGAGCCTAATTCTGGAGACTCCTAACTGCCCACCTCGAGAAATCCTTCCCAGTCCACTCGCCAGGGACAGTGCTGACAGCGTGTACCTCCAGGCTGTACCCCACCCACTTTGTACCAAGCAAAAGGAGTGATATTCCTAATGTGTTCTTTTTCTCATTCTTCTAGGCTGACAAACGGGCTCATCATAATGCACTGGAACGAAAACGTAGGGACCACATCAAAGACAGCTTTCACAGTTTGCGGGACTCAGTCCCATCACTCCAAGGAGAGAAGGTGAGTTTCTTGAGAAAGCTGAGTCGCTGGCCACTATTAGCTTGGAGCTTGTTGCGGAGCTTAGCAGAGCACTCATGTATTGGGAAGGAAATATAGTCAGAGATATTCAGGTAGCGTGGTTCCCTTACTTTTTGACTGTTTGGAGGATTGCTGCGTGCCTTATCTACTCCAGTTTATCCTTAACAAAATATGCCAGATATAATGGAGCTATTTGTAAGATATTGGTAGGAGTCATCTTTCAAAATTTGTATTATATGTAATGAATTCAAGAAATTATAAACTATAGTATAAAGAGTGGCTCAGTGTTCATTCGGCATAACAGTAAAGATTCCAGAGGTCACTAATACCCTAGACCTCCATGAGAATTTCTTTCCTGTGGTTCAGAGTTAATACTTACTGTAAATGAGCATTTATAGTAAGTAGCATCCAGGAAGGTATGTAATGTATGTGAAAAACAGCCTAGGCACCATTGATTTTCCGGCCCCAGTAATTGTTATTTCCAGGGCGTGAAAAGAGCATTTTAAGCTGCGGAACAAAAGACTTGAGTGAATAGACATGTTCATGTGAAATAGAAAGAATGACCACTCTTCCCCCCTCCCTTCTGGAAACTAGCATTTTCCCTGGAGGGCTAGGCACCAGCTGTTTCTACATTTGAAAAACAAAATTAGAAGCTTTGAAGAAAAGCCTATAGGTTAGGGTCACTCCCTGGAATTTGGAGAAAACATCTGCACAGTTCCATTCTTGACAGAGAGTGTAGTTGTCTGCAGCAATTCAGTGGAATAACTGGCAAGCTGGGAAGAGGACCTGTGTTTTTGCTTTAGTGATCCAGTGTTTTATAAAGAAGCAGCTATTCTGTTAAGAACAGTCTGCTTTTGGGTGCACTTTGATTTAGTTCTCTGGTGGGGGTCCTAGATTTGTTTGGTTATCCGAGATCGAATTAGGAACCCTTATGCTTTCATTTTTTATATCATCACTGTGGTAAGTCATATGCCTTATACTTTATCTAAGGTGTGGCTTTCCATGTGGTGGAAACATGGAGAAGGTCTGACCTTTATAAAGAATAAGACAGGCTGTGTGCATACTTGGTATTGCAAAACCAGAATTTGCTGTGGGTTAAGCCTACTTAGTGTGGACTTGATTCAATGACCTTAAACCAAGGCACTTACCTGGAATAACAACCTCCCTGGGTACAACACTAAGTAGCACAGAAATCTTTATGACTAGAGACAGAGACTCACCCCCTTAGTCAAAGTAAACACATGCAAAAGATTATCTCTTATGCCTGTTTGACCTGTTGACAGTTGGTGCTTATTCCTGTACCATAGTATCAATTAAAATTGCTTTGGTAAACTATATGGACAAGAGCTACCTTCTCCTAAGTCTCACATCCAACCAGGAGTGGCACTGGGCAATGTTTCTCAAGGGATGAGTTGCAGACCTCCCACAGCAGATTCACTACTGAATCAGCCTTTCTGGAGGGAAGCCTGGGAATCTGTATTTATAACAAGCACTCAGATGATTCTTAGGCATTCTTAAGTTTGAATACATTGGGAGAGGTGGGTTGTAGGATCACAACTATGCCTTTTCCTTATCTAGCCTATTTTACATTGCTGTGACTTTTTTCCTTAAGTCCTTATAATTACATTATTCTAAATCCTGTTTTCTCCTTTCTTTCTTCAAGGAAGTTGAATGTTTGAATTTGATAGTCTTACAAGTGAAATAGTTTGTCATTTGTTGTGGCTTACTCATTTATTTACTTATTCATGCCATTCAACACATATTTACTGAGGGTCTACTACATGCCAGGCACTATTCTAGATACCAGGAATACAGCAGTAAACAAAACAGACAATAACAGGAGCTCTTGCTCTGATGAGGAAATTATTTTAAAAAAGTGAAGTAAGAATTAAAAAATATATGGCTGGGTGTGGTGGCTCACACCTATAATCCCAACACTTTGGGAGGCTGAGGTCGGGGAATCACCTGAGGTCAGGAGTTTGAGACCAGTCTGACCAACATGGAGAAACCCCGTCGCTACTAAAAATACAAAAAATTAGCCAAGCATGGTCGTGCATGCCTGTAATCTCAGCTACTCCAGGAGGCAGAGGTAGCAGTGAGCTGAGATCGTACCATTGCACTCCAGCCTGGGCAACGAGAGCAAAACTCTGTCTAAAAATGTATATGTATATATGTGTGTGTGTGTGTGTGTATATATGTGTATATATATATGTATGTATGTATGTATATAAATGTATTATGTCAGGTAAGTACTGTGGAGAAAAACAGGGAAGAAGAGTTGCAATTTTAATTATGGCAGAGAAAAAGAGTGTTGCAGGCAAGGTGACATTTTAGCAAAGCTTTGAACAAAGTGAAGCCAAGAACAGTGCATCTGTCTGGTAACAAGTATTCCAGGCAGAGGGAAAGCAAGTGTGGTAGCCCTGAGATAGGAACCTATAAGCATTCCTGGGCCTGGCAGGGAAAACAAGGAGGCCAGAATGGCTGGAGTGGAATGAGTGAAGGGATGGTGGCAGGAGATGCCAGCAGAAAAGTAGCAGGATTAGGGAGAGAGGAGTGGACTGGGGGAACCAGATTCTATAGAGCCAATCAACAAAGCCCCACTTTGAGAATTTACTAGGTACCATTCTAATTTCAGAATCTTCCTATCCCGTGTTGTAATCCAAATATGTCCTACTGAGAGTTAATGAAGGAAAGGTCTATAAGGTCTCAACCCCTTCCTCTTTAAAAGGCGAGCTGCCAGCACTTTCACAGGTGCCGTAAGTCTAACAATACTTGGGTCTCTCAGACTTATGAGTTCTCACTAAACGTGGCGTTTTTTTTTTTTTAATGTGGTATTGAAAAGGGAATGGACTCATTCTTAGATTGTGGTAATTAAGGTTGTGACATTATGTAAATAATCATGAGATAATTATTTTACTATGTGAATTTTGGGGAACTTAGATTCTTAAAGGGAAAGCCTTTGATTTGGATCTCTCTATGTTCCGGTCTCCTTTGACTTAAGCATCTCTATGTTCCAGCTGACTTCTCCCTTAGCATTTGGATTATGCGTCATATGTGTCCTAAACCTTTTGTTTTTTTAAGAAAAAGCAATATATTCATTGAATTGGAGCCTAACCAAGAATAGGGGATACTTGTGTAAAAAAGAAAGAAAGCAAGCTTTAAATTGGGGACCCAAACTCTGTTTACCCTTTGTTTTCTATCTTTCTGCTATAAAATAAACATTTTAAAAAATGGTTCATCAGACGTGATGGCTGATGCCTGTAATACCAGCACTTTGGGAGACTGAGGCAGGTGGATTGCTTGAGCCCAGGAGTTTGAGACTAGCCTGGGCAACATAGCCAAACCATGTCTCTACAGAAAATACAAAAATTAGTCATGCGTGGTGGTGCTAACTTGTAGTCCCAGCTACTTGGGAGGCTGTGGTGGGAGGATCTCTTGAGTCTGGGAGGTCCAGGCTGCAGTGAGCCATGATGGCACCACTCCAGCCTGAGCGAGAGCGTGAGACCCTGTCTCAAAAAAAAAGAAAAGATGTATTACCTTTTGCTTGAGGAAAAAAATCAGTAATAATTGACATTGTATTGCAATGTAAAATTAAATCCACACAGCAGTTGTATAAGGTATGGTACTGTTATTGGACAGTTATTACTGCTGTTGCTCCTGTCATTGTTATTCACAGGCTAAAGATCACTATCCCATCTTAGCAGGACAGGGGCTAGAACACAGGATTGCCAATTGCCAAGTTCCATCTTTTTCCTGTACCACACGGGTAAACAATTTAAGGATATTTTAAAGAAATCTTGCTTAAATACTTGTCATTGTCCTAGGAGCTTCCGCTGGATAGGCCTATTAATCTTGGCAGATTGTCAAACCAGAGCTACTACAAAAATACTCCCCTTTACGTTGGCATATGTAGGTAACACTGAAATGCAGGGTATTAAGGATCATTTAAAGTCTATAATTTCTTTGTGAGTTCACATAGTTGCTCGGAGCCCAAGAAGAGAGACCATTACAGTTGGTGGTTCATTTGGGTTTTGCCATACGTCCCAGGTTGGCAAGTAAACCCTTGATCTCTGTTGTTTGAGTCTTGTGTTCCTTGCAGTTTCTCAGCTGTACATGGAGCCCACTGGGAACAAACAATAGGATGGAATTAGAACCGTCAGCCAGCCAATCAGAGTAATGGAGTGAGGGCAAGATCAACTGTGGCCCCATTTTTTTCTTTCCCAGAGATACTACTTTTCTTTAACAGAAAATATTAGTTAAGTGTCGTTGCTTGGGTACTAGGGAGTGTCACACAACTGTTGACTGGCACTAAGCTCACTGTGTTTATGTTGGGGGTCAAGGCCTGATAGCCAGCCCATCATCTTGCCTTTACATGAGTGTGTATTTCCGCCCTCCGTCTCATAAGTTAGCCCCAATACCTGAGCCAGAATGATTATAACCATTCACACTGTCTCTTTATCATGGATGACTTTAGCAGTAGAATTTATAGTTCTACAGTGGTTTATAGTAATTTCTCATATTTTAAGTCTGTCCCTCAGTGCCTGTTTATCAAACTCATTGCTCTCTCAGGCAGTCAAGCTCTCATTTGTCCCTTATTGGGGAGAGCTGTGTTGAAGAGAGAGAATACAACTTCAAATGAAAATAAAGAAAAACAAAATTTTTTGATTTTGAGGTGAGAATTTGAGGGCACTGCCTCTGTCAGTTCCTATCAAAGATTCTGACACATAGTAAGCTCTCAGTAAATTGTGGTGAAGAGAGCAAGCCAGAGGAAACAGCAGACTTGCTCAGCCCTTAAAGAAGACAGCAACAGTCAATATTATGTGCTTAACTATATAAGTGAGACCTTGTGAGTGCTGTAGAGGTTAAAAGATGTCATAGATGGTGTGTACCATTGAGGGTCTTGCTCTCTTGTTGGGAAAGAGGATTATATCTAACAATTAACAATAATGAGATAACATGCTGAGCATCAAATAAGAGCTTTACATTGAGTTAATCTCAGTTTCATTTCCATTAAAGTCTGGTTTTCTTAACAGGTAGATGTTGAAACCAAATATTAATAGTTCCCTTATGGCAGGGAACATGATTCTTAAGGATAAAGGCTCTCATAGCACTTATACTTTTATGTACAGACATATATATATTATACTTAATATAGGTGATTTTACATATATTTGTGTGATTATTCAATGACTGTCTGCTGGCACTACACTATAAATAAGTACCATGAAGGCAGGGAAAATGTCTCCTTTTGGTTATATTTCTTCCCTCAGTGCCTGCACATAGTAGGGAATATAGTGAATATTTATTAACTGATGGGAGGAATACCTCATCTACCTGGCCACATTATTTTGGGAGATGGCTCATTCCTGTTGTTGCTTTTAAGGCTGACAATTCATTCAGGAGCCTGTGTCTGTAGCATATTTGCGCTGCTGGAGGGATTGTCTTTTCAATGAAATGTAAACCACAGCCCTATCCACTTGTCCTCATTACTCATTAAGGTTATTAGCTGGCCATACTCCAACTTGGACAATTATCTTTTTAAAGTTTCTGCATCTTAAATTGTTGCCTGTAGTTGCCCAAGTCTCCCTTAGGCTCCAGCCTCAGCAACTGTAAATGGATTTCATTTCTTATAAATTATTTGTGTGCTGCTAAACACCTCCAAGGGCTTTTCATTGCCCATTTAGCTAAGGACTGGTATTCCATGTTCTGTAAATAAGGTACCCAGCTTGCCCACCTGCCTTTTCTCCTCCTTCCCAACAGTAACCTTCCAGTTACTGTATACCTTTGTATTAGTCTGTTTTCACGCTGCTAATAAAGACATACCTGGGACATACATTTACAAAAGAAGGAGGTTTAATGGACTTACAGTTCCACATGGCTGGAAGGAAGCCTCCCAATCATAGCAGAGAAGGCAAGAAGGAGCAAGTCTTGTCTTACATGGATGGCAGCAGGCAAAGAGAGCTTGTGCAGAGAAACTCCCGTTTTTAAAACCATTCAGATCTTGCAAGACTTATTCACTATAACAAGAACAGCATTTGAAAGACCTGCCCCCATGATTCAGTTTCCTCCCACCAAGTTCCTTCCATGACACATGGAAATTGTGGGAGTTACAATTCAAGGTGAGATTTGGGTGGAGACACAGCCACACCATATTATTCCACCCCTGGCCCCTCCCAAATCTCACATTTCAAAACCAATGTTGCCTTCCCAACAGTCCCTCAAAGTCTTAACTCATTTCAGCATTAACTTAAAAGTCCACAGTGTAGAGTCTCATCTGGGACAAGGCAAGTCCTTTCTGCCTATGAGCCTGTAAAATTAAAAGCAAGTTAGTTACTTCCTAGATACAATGGGGGTACGGGCAGTGGTTAAATAGAGCCATTCC
The DNA here is from genome assembly GCA_963573385.1 of Cacajao melanocephalus. NCBI lineage: Eukaryota > Metazoa > Chordata > Mammalia > Primates > Pitheciidae > Cacajao > Cacajao melanocephalus. Next base: position 50,094 of record CAUYLG010029587.1, on the reverse strand, counting down.
AAATGAGAGAAATTGCTTTAAAAAAAGGAGCTACAGGCCCCATGCAAGTCCAAAATCCAGCGGGGTATTCAAGTCTTAAGCTCTGTAATGATCTCCTGACTCGATGTCTCACATAGAGGTCACAGTGATGCAAGAGGTAGGTTCCCATGGTCTTGGGTAACTTCACCCCTTTGGCTTTGCAAGGTACAGCCTCCCTCCTGGCTGCTTTCACAGGCTGGCATTGAGTGTCTGTGGCTTTTCCAGGTGCATGGTGCAAGCTGTCAGTAGATCTACCATTCTGGGGTCTGCAGATAGTGGCCCTCTTCTCACAGCTCTATTAGCCAGTGCCCCAGTAGGGACTCTGTGTCGGGGCTCTGACTCCCACAGAGTGCTTGGGAGTTTCCCTGCACAAGCTCTCTCTCTTTGCCTGCTGCCATCCCTGTAAAACGTGACTTGTTCTTCCTTGCCTTCTGCCACAATTATGAGGCCTCCGCATCCATATGAAACTGAAAGTCAGTAAACCTCTTTCTCCTGCACTGCCCTAGCAGAGGTTCTCCATGAGGGCCCCGTCCCTGCAGCAAACTTCTTCCTAGACATCCAGGCATTTCCATACTCCATCCTTTGAAATCTAGGCAGAGGTTCCCAAACCCCAGTTCTTGACTTCTGTGCGCTCACAGGCTCAACACCATGTGGAAGCTGCCAAGGCTTAGGGCTTGCACCCTCTGAAGCCACATCCTGAGCTCCGCGTTGGCCCCTTTCAGCAATGGCTAGAGTGGCTGGGACACACGACACCAAGTCCCTAGACTAGACTGCATACAACGTGGTGACCCTGTGATGGGAGCAGTGGCCTTGAAAATCTGATATGCCCTGGAGACATTTTCCCCATTGTTTTGGAGATTAACGTTCAACTCCTCATTACTTACACAGATCTTTGCAGCCAGCTTGAATTTCTTCTCAAAAAATGGGATTTTCTTTTCTATCACATTGTCAGGCTACAAATTTTCCAAACTTTTATGCTCTGCTTCCCTTATAAAACTGAATGCCTTTTACAGCACCCAAGTCACCTCTTAAATGCTTTGCTGCTTAGAAATTTTTTCCTCTATGCCAGTCATGGTGGCTCATGCCTGTAATCCCAACACTTTGGGAGGCCAAGGTGGGTGGATCACCTGAGGTTGGGAGTTCAAGACCAGCCTGACCAATGTGGAGAAACCTGTCTCTACTAAAATACAGAATTAGCTGGGCGTGGTGATGCATACCTGTAATCCCAATTACTCAGGAGGCAGAGGCAGGAGAATCGCTTGAACCTGGGAGGCAGAGGTTGCAGTGAGCTGAGATCATAACATTGCACTCCAGCATGGGCAACAAGAGCAAAACTCTGTCTAAAAAAAAAAAAAAAAGAAAGAAAGAAATTTGTTCCTCTAGATACCCTAAATCATCTCTCTGAAGTTCAAAGTTCCACGTATCTCTAGGGCAAGGGCAAAATGATGCCACCAGTCTCTTTGCTAAAACGTAACAAGAGTCACCTTTGCTCCAGTTCCCCACAAGTTCCTCATTTCCATCTGAGACCACCTCAGCCTGGACTTTATTGTCCATATTATTATCAGCATTTTGGGCAAAGCCATTCAACAAGTTGCTAGGAAGTTTGAAACTTTCCCACATTTTCCTGTCTTCTTCTGAGCCCTCCAAACTGTTCCAACCTCTGCCTGTTACCCAGTTTAAAAGTTACTTCCACATTTTCGGATATCTTTTTAGCAGCGCCCCACTCTGCTAGTACCAATTTACTATATTTAGTCTGTTTTCATGCTGCTGTTAAAAACATACCTGAGACTGGGCAATTTACAGAAGAAAGAAGTTTACTGACTTTCAGTTTCATGTTGCTAGGGAGGCCTCACAATTGTGGCAGAAGGCAAGGAACAGCAGGTCATGTTTTACAGGGATGACAGCAAGCAAAGAGAGAGAGCTTGTGCAGGGAAACTCCTGTTTTTAAAACCATCAGATCTCACGAAACTTATTCACTATCCCGAGAACAGCGTGGGAAAGACCAACCCCCATGATTCAGTTACTTCTTACCAGGTTCCTCCCACTACTGGGAATTGTGGGAGTTACAATTCAAGATGAGATTTGGGTGGGGACACAGCCAAACCATATCAACCCCTCTTCTCTTTGCCCAGGAATTTCATTCTCAGCTTATCTGAGTTCTTCGCTTTTCTCAAGGTCCAACCGCAGCCACACTGCCCAGATGACTTGCGTGTTCCATATTGAAGAGCCCTGCTTACAAGGCCTCCCTGTATTCTGTCCTCTATTTCCTGCCTGAGTTCCCTGCTTCCCTCATCTCTAGCTCCCTGCCTTAGAGGCCCATATCAAATACTGCCCCACCCTTAGAACCCTCCCCTGAACCTCTGTGGCCTTTTGTGGAACCTCTCCTCTGTCTCCCTAATTTCTGTGATTATCTTATCACCTAACTAAATGGTATGCTCCTGCAGGGCAGAAATCTAATTATTCCTTCTGGGAGACTATCACACAGAGTGGGAGAGGTCTTACTCCCCCAAGAATACTAGAGATTCCTCACCTAACATTTTTCGCATCTTGAGATTTGGAAGGATAAGGATGGATTACTAGGCCTTGCCTTTAGTATTTTTTTTCTCCAACAAAATTGCAAAAACTTCAGAAAAATGGGAAGAAAAAGAAACATGAGTTTCCCCTTCCTTTAACACAGCTACAACCTTCCCTTTGATCCTATGACAAATGCTGCCCAACAGAAATTTAGTGTGAGTCACAGATGCATTTTAAATATAACTTAAATACAATTAAATTTTCGAGTGGACCCAATTAAAAAGTTAAACAGGTGAAATTAATTTGAATAATATCTTTTATTTAGCCTAATATTAAAAAATAGATAGATCATCAACATGTAATCAATGTATTTAAAATTATTCTTTCACTCTTAAAAATTCAACTTCACAGCACATCTCAATTCAGAGTACTCAACATTTCAAGTGTTTATTAGCCACGTGTGGCTAGTGACTGTCAGATCAGTGCAATCCATATGAGGCAATACCCCTCTGCCTCATTTAATGTGACTGAAATTGGACATCATCTTAAAGTGGATATGAAAAGAAACCTGCCTCCTTTTTTTCTCACCAAAAACTGCTGTTGTTCAATCCATGGATTTATTGATGGAGTCTAAGAAGCAAGGAAATACAGTGTTATCAATTTGTGTATTCCTTCCTGGTCTCTTCATCTGCATGCTTCCCTCAGGGAAAGTGCTATTTATAGCTTGCTGCTTTTACATAATATCATATTCTTCCCCAGGTCATACAGTGTGTTCATGTTTAGTCATTAGGCATGTTTCTCTTGGGCAACTGGGGTTGCATTCAGGTTTTTAAATTTATAATTAATATAGTGATGGACATCTATTTGTATATAGCCATTTCTGTAGATTCCAAGAAGCTGGATTTCTGTGTTGAAGGGTATGAGCATCTGACTTTTTTCAGTGTGTTGCCAAAATGCTTTCCAAGAGGATTGTTTTCAAGTCCTCTTTCTTCTATTTCCTTCTTTTTTCAAGTAAATTCTAAAGAGTAGTCTTTTAGTCGAGTTTTGAGAGTACCAACTTCATTATCATTGGAATTTTTTTTAAGAGGGTGACTAATTCAGTAAACAAAAGTTAGTAATTTTATATTCTGTTTATTGTGAAATTAATTGCTTTTCCACATGTTTATTTACTAGCTCTATTTCCTCTTTTGGAAATTGCGTACTCCTGTCCTTCATGGTCAAAGTTTGATGCAAAAATGCCACACCTTTATTTCAAGCTACCAACGGCACACGAAAAGAATGCAAGATTTAAAAAAATGATTGTTTTGACCTCTTAAACAAATGTCTGACTCCTGGCTTTGATTAAGCTGCTTGCAGGGTTGATAGTTCTGCCTTTCCCTGGTAATGAACAAAAGGGTCCTGTGGCTGGGGAGGTCCTGGCAGCAGGAAGCCTTCAAGTAGCCACCAGTCTGTGCTAACTCTGACCTTCCAGCCTCCCTTCCTGGCATTGATGGGGTTCTGTTTTTGAATGAACTAGTTTAATGTGGATCCAAATTTATTGTGCAAATTCTTTCATTTTGGTTTTCAAAGATGGCTTATTCACATGGAAATTATACCAGTTTTGCCTTGGGCTCTCCCATTACCTTCCTATGTGTAAAAGCTTACACAGGTTTCAGAAAATAAATGGTGTCATTTTCTCTAAAATAACTAGTACAGAATATAACTATGTAAGTTGGTGAGTCCACCAGTACCTCTTTTTCATCCCCCCAGATAGGGCTTTTTTTTTTTTTTTTTGGAGACTGAGTCTTGCTATTATCAGCCAGGTCTGGAGTGTAATGGCATGATCTCAGCTCACTGCAACCTCCACCTCCTAGGTTCCAGCTGTTCTCTTGCCTCAGCCTCCTGAGTAGGTGGGATTACAGGTGCCCACCACCACACCTGGCTAATTTTTGTATTTTTAGTGGAGAAGGATTTCACCTTGTTGGCCAGGTTGATCTCAAACACCTGACCTCAGGTAAGCCACTCGCCTCGGCCTCCCAAAGTGCTGGGATTACAGGTGTGAGCCACCGTGCCCAGCAGGCATTTTGGTTCTTAGGGAAACAAGACAGGTGTAACATCAGCCCAGTGGCATCTGTTTTTGGCACTGAAGAGGAAAAGTGTTCAATAGAGTTAAGATTATTGTTGCTGACGTCAGCATTGGGACCGCAGGGAGGGGTAGTGGTGTTCCTAATGTTAACAATCTCGTACTACTGTTCTTTTCCTCACCTCTCCCCACCCACTTTCTAAAACTACTTGAATTTTTACAGAAATCCAGGTTACTGTGATAAGATTTATAACTCCAGAAATGTTTGGAACTCTTGCCTTACATTGAAAATTTTTGAGAACCATTGCCTTAAATGAAATTTAATAACCTTGGACTTCATGTGAAGCATCAGTGCTAACAAATTCAGGAGTCATTTGAGGCCTTACACAGTTCTAATTAGAATCCAACTCTTTTGGGTTTGGGACCTTTTGTGACCTATGTAGTCAATTCTTGCCGTGATGTATGGGGTGGGTGGACGCTGTTCAAAAGCAGAGGTCTAACAGTGGGTGCCTCTGGTTGAGGGGGTTGGCCTTCCCTCTGTCTGCTTGTTGCCTTGGGAGGGAATGCAAATGGACACACAGCTGCAGCATAAATAGTAGTAGGGACAGGAACCTGCTAGACCCTCTGCCACACCCTGGGTCTTCTACATTGTTCATTTTGCTTTGATCCTTCTGGGCTGCCAGGAGGTAATGAAGCCAGCAGTCCTGTGGGAAGCTGACATCCCCCACCTAACCTTCCACTTCTGCCCACCAGGCCAGGTGGTTAGGTCAGTTCTCTCAAGCTAGCTTGCATCTTCAGGCTTTTCCTCTCAATGTGTTTCTGCTAGAAGCCTGTTTAGTTCTCACCTGTTCTTAAAATAGAAAAGAAAGAAAAATAATCTTCTTTCAGTGCTGCTATTACAAGCTACCATTTTTCACTTCTTGTTTTTTTTTGGATGCAGAGTCTCACTCTGTTCAGGCTGGAGTGTGTTGGCACAAGCATGACTCACTGCAGCTTCAGCCCTCTGGGCTCAAGAGATCGTCCCACCTCTGCCTCCCAAGTAGCTGGGACCACATCTGTGCACCACCATGCCCAGCTAATCTTTTGGAGTGCAATGGCATGATCTTGGCTCACTGCAAACTCCACCTCCTGGGTTTTTTATAGAGCCCATGTGTTTTGCTGTTTTCTAGGCTGGTCCCCAACACCTGAACCCAAGTGATCCTCCCACTCAGCCTCCCAGGGTGCTGAGATTACAGGCATGAGCCACCGCACCTGGTCCACTTCTTACTTTTCAACCAAATTCTGAAGACTAGTCTTCATCATTGCTTCACTTTGAACTCAACTCCTACCTGTTACCTGTGCAGAGACAATTTACCATTGGGCTTCAGCTGTCACTCCTCCAGAAAACTACCTTCACGAGGGTCTTCCATTGATAGCTCCCCTGTGTTCCCAAAATATGCGTGTCCTGGAGGCTTGGATTTAAATCCTGACTCAATTTCCTACTTGTTTACGTAACATTGGGTAAATTACAGCTCTGTGCCTCCGTTTCCTCATTTATAAAATAGGGAAAATAATACATCAGAAGGTTGTGGTTGCCTGGCACTTAGTAAGTTCTCAGTGTTAGCTGCTGCCATTGTTACCACCCCCATCATCGTCATTTGTGTTGCTGTGTGCATCCACGGCTTTGGAGCAAGATCTGGCAAGGCCACCCAGCATCCTTTTGTGTGACTCCCAGAGGCGGTGGGGGAGGGGGGAGGAGGGAGGCCAGCCTGCTGAGCCCTTTGCATTCACTCACCTGGCTGCATGGGACGCCTGACTACCTCGTCAGTCCCTTCAGCCACCATCCTTCCTGTCTCAGGGCTCCATCCAAACCATCTAAAGAGCCATTTCTGTTCACAAAGGCAGAATCAAAATTGTAATTCTCATTATCTGAGTACCCAAGGCAGCAGTTGCTCTGTGGACACGTTGACTTACCAGGTTCTGTCTGATCAGTCACACTCACGTGAAGGTGCGCAGTTGACTCAGCTGAGTTAGGGCAATTTTCAGAAAACAGAAACCAAAAGCCCAGGATCATTCCATAGTCCATGCCATAAATCCCAGGGTTTCTTGCTGGCTTCATGTTTACTGGTCACGTATTATAAACTCATAAAGACAAGGAAGGGCCTGCCCTCACCTTCATGCTGTGACTGGCCACATGATTTTGTATGGAGTGGAAAGATAGGAGGGGAGGATTGCAAGTGAGTCTAGCATTTTTAGCTTCAGCCTTTTGCTTTTTCTTCCATGGACTAAATGCACTTGAAAATTTGGAGTATTTCTATATTTCATGCTTTAAATTTTTTTCTTGTTGGATTTTAATTCTTGTTGGGTACCCTGGGAAGAATAAAATAAACTCTGAACCATTATTTTGGACTTGCTGAGGGATCAGGGCACCCCAAGTGACCTGAGCCACTTTTGCTTTCAGCAGAGGATGGAGGTAGGGCTGTGCTTAGCATTCTGAAGGCCTCCTTCTGAGTTTAAACCAATCCAGCCTTCTTTGGACTCCTCTTGTTCCCGAGACACTATGTTCTGAACATCTATGAATTTTATCTTCATCCAAAAACTACCGTGAAATGGAAACTGCCATCCCTCACAGGATCTTTTTCCCTCTTCTGTCTTGTTTTGCTGTGCTTACCACTCATTTTTCACTTCTTGATCCTAATTCCCTGGTTTCATATATAAATATTTGAAGGAGAAACTGGTAGCACAAAGGCTGCTACTCAGTCTGGTCATTCATTAAAAGTTATCACTGAACGTTTGCAAGCGCTCTCTGCTTTCAGAGATTGTGCATTTTTCCCTTGTCCCAGATGCACATGGGTAGTTAAGAGCGAATGTTGCCTCCTGGGAACTGTTTGTTGAAAAAATAGCTTTTACATAGGCAGATTTAAAGAGAGGGATGTAAATATGTATAGCAATTATGTCAGTGATGGAAAGGGTGGAGTTTGGAGGGCTAGGTGGGGTCTTAGAGAATTTCTAGTCAGATGAGGAATAGGCAAGGTGAGAAATGTATCTGCAGTCACAGAACTCATTAATGATAAGCGTGTAGAGCACACCTCTGACCTCAAATTCCAAATTCTTCCTCACCACTCTACCAAAATCTCATCAGTACTAATCATTTTTCATTCCATCTCCAGTATCCAGAGAGGAAGGTATTTTAATTAGTTCCTTCTAATTATGTGCTCCTTTTTTCCACCCCATTTTGTCACCTAATAATTAAACCCTAATAAGGCCCCATTGCAGAAATGGGAAACAGTGCCTGAAGTATCCATTGCTAGGCTAGGAACTCGCATTCCTTCTACATAAGCTGACTGACTCAACTAAAGAATCACATCTCGCTTTTTGCCCACCCCACGCCCTTGCCTGTACTAGTCTCCCTATTCAGAGTGACCTTTTCCCACAGATGCCACCTTGGTCTAATGCAGCGTTTGCCATTTCAGATAGGAGCACATTGTGTGCACACACACACACGTGCAGCAGCACCAAGGCCAGTCCTGGCACACAGTAGGTAATCACCCCAGCCAGAAGCCATTTGTCCTGTGGCCTCTAATCTCTGCTAGTCAGGTTACGCTTGTCAGCACTTCCCTGTGATTAGTCTGCATATAGACATATTTATCTCCTCAACTAGATAGTAAGTAAGCTTTGGGGTAAAGAAGCCATGACTAATACATTTTGTTTCCCCACAATATCTGCCCAGTACCTTGTACGTAATTTGTACCTGATAAAAATGGTTGATTATGAACAATTTCCTCGAGGAAATTGCCTTAAGGGTGCTATAAGAGGAAAGCCTGGAAATTCTAGTGCTTGTGAAGACTTACAAATAAACACAGGTCTTCCAAACCTCTCTGAAACCCAGCCCAAACTGAGGCCTATAAATTGAGATTGTTAGGACTTAATATGAGTAGATCTGGTTTTGCTAGCCACGGTGTACATGTTTTGTCTTTCTCCCGCTGTTGTATTCTGGTTGTTTAGGACCCAATGGGCTTGTAATATGGAATTGTCAAGCACTCCCTACCCTGGGTAAGAAGTTTTCCAGCTGCTCAGGAGCCTCTGGCTGGAAGGGCATACTTAAGCTACTAGGGTACCCCACCTTGGGCTTCTCTTGGCTTTGTACTATTCTACCAGTTTGGCTGTCTGCCTGGCCATAAGTAACTCTATAGCCTGGAGGGCATCTCCCAGACAAGTTGGATGTCTAGGGGCACAGTAACATGACATCCATGTTACTGACCGACGAACTTGTTCCTTTAACAAGGCAGTACCCAGGCTACCCACAGCCATTATAGAAGCGTGGTTGTTTCCTGAAATGGCCCAATCTCATGCTCTTCCTGTGTTGACATCAAGCACCGACAGCTCTTATGAAAGTCTCTTTAGCCAGAAAGGCTGAAATAGTGACACAGCAGCATCGTTCAGCTGGGAATAGTTAACAATGGTTTGAGAGTTTGGCTGCAATCTTGGGTCTTGAGGAAACACATTGTACCGATTGCCATCTCAAGCCAGCTCCAGCTGAAATCTTGCTCATGTCTTTCTGGACCAGCTCTCTGTAGCTGGGCTCTAGCAGAGTTAATGGCCTAAAGCTTTCATTGAAGTAGTATTATAACGTTTCCAGACATAGCCAAGCTAAAGACTTTAAAGCAACCTAAAGAACCAAAGGGGATGGGAGTGCAATTTAAGAGTCAGATGTCTCTGAGTTTAAATCCAGGTTCTGTCACTGTCTAGCTGGTGATTTTGAAAAATCCAGTATACTTCTCTGATCCTTGGGTTCCTGGTAGAACTACCTCTGAAATTGATTGTGAGGTAAGCTCTGTAAAGTACTTGGCACCTTGTATGTCACAAAGAAGGCCTTCACGGGCACAGTGGCTCACGCCTGTAATCCCAGCACTTTGGGAGGCCAAGGTGGGTGGATCACTCCTAAAGTCAGGATTTCTAGTTGAAACCAGCCTGGCCAACATGGTGAAACCCCATCTCTACTAAAATTATAAAAATTAGCCAGGCGATGTGGCATGCACCTGTAATACCAGCTACTCAGGAGGCTGAGGCAGGAGAATTGCTTGAACTGGTGAGGCAGAAGTTGGAGTGAGCTGAGATCACACTACTGTACTCCAGCCTGGGCAACAGAGTGAGACTGTGTCTCAAAAAAAAAAAAAAAAAAAGGCCGGGCGCAATAGCTCACACCTATAATCTCAGCATTTTGGGAGGCCAAGGTGGGTGGATCACCTCAGGTCAGGAGTTTGAGACCAGCCTGGCTAACATGGTGAAACCTGTTTTCTACTATAAATAAAAAAATTAGCTAGGCACGGTGGCGCATGCCTGTAATCTCAGCTACCTGAGAGGCTGAGGCAGGAGAATCGCTTGAACACGGGAAATGGAGGTTGCAATGAGCCAAGATCACACCATTGCACTCCAGCCTGGGCAACAAGGGTAAAACTCTGTCTCAAGACAAAACAAAACCAAAGAAGGCGTTCAATAGCCATTACTGTATTTCTTTAGCCTTTTCCCACCTTACCCTCTTGTTTCCAGCCACCCAAGCAGTTGCTGCAGAAAGGCCAGGTTCCCTCACTGCCTGGATTCGGTCTTTATTTTGTCCCCTGTGCTTTTTCTCATATTGCCACAGGCATCCCGGGCCCAAATCCTAGACAAAGCCACAGAGTATATCCAGTATATGCGAAGGAAAAACCACACACACCAGCAAGATATTGACGACCTCAAGCGGCAGAATGCTCTTCTGGAGCAGCAAGGTGAGCACCTGAGCTTGTGGGGCAGCTGGCCCTGCTGTGCTCCGTCCGGGTCAGGCTTTGGCACCTGGACCTGCAGAGTCAGAGCCAGTCATGGAGTATGTGCGGAGAAACAGGCTTGGCCCTCCTTTCTGGGGCCTGAGTAGCTCAGCGTTAGAGCCGTCCTGAGGAAGGACCTGAGGCGCCAGTAAGGAGACAGTGGAAGCTAGGAAGTTGGACATCTGGAGACTTGTATCTTTTCTGACCTGATCTGTCCCCTTCTTGGGGCTCAGGTGCTCTGCCTGCAGTAGGGATCACACCTGGCATCAGGTGTCTGCAAAGAGCTTTGAGGTCCTCGGAGTGGAATGTGCTGTGTTAGTACCAGAGATTCCAGGTGTTCAGGGACAGTGAGCCCTCTCCATGGTCAATGGTAGTCCAATCAGGGCAGCCTATGGGCTAGGCCCATGCTATTCTCAATGCTCACACCCGCCTTTTCCTACAACCACAGGGGAAAGCGAGAGCTGATCAAGTTCTTTGTTCCTGGGGAATTCACTTCTCTTCCTCCCTCATGGAAGATGCAAGTAAAAGGAAATGCAAGTAACCACCTGGGTTAGAAAACCTCAAGTAAAATAAAATAAATAAAATAAAATAAAGGGTTGACCTTCCAGGCTCAAGCTGAGCTGAACCAAGGGATGGGCAGTGGGTGGTGTCAGTGGGTTGGTTATTGGGCCGCCAAGCAGCCTGCATGTAGGGGCTGTTTGAAAAGCCCAGGTATTTTACGTGTATCGGTGACTTGCTTCCAAGTGTCCAGCTTGTCATTCCAAATGGATCTTGTACACGAGAACTAAGCCAAAAGTGTTCTTTGGCTGATACATCTTACATCATCCTTTCCTGCTGTTGTGTGGCCTTCACACCTTGTGGAGCCTCATGCTACTGGGCCAGCTTCTCCTCTGTTATTGCACTGCTGAATCCCACAGGAAGCTCATGCTCCAGTCTCTACGCTGGGCTTCCGTGGCAGGACGGTGACATCACAAGCCTTCTCTTCAGGGTTGGGTGGGATTGCAGAGTGTCTGCTGGCTCCCAGGTCCAGCTGGGAAGGGCGGGAGGGAAATGAAGTGTGTGAGTGAACAGCCACCCGAAGGGAGCTACTTCTGAGCACCTTGAGCCTCGGGGGCCAGCAAGCAAGCCCTTAGGAAGAACAGGCTGGACCCTGAGTGTGAGACTCGGTTACTCCCCAGGTCACCAGAAGGCAGTAACACACTCCCTTGGTTGCCTTTTAGTCCGTGCACTGGAGAAGGCGAGGTCAAGTGCCCAACTGCAGACCAACTACCCCTCCTCAGACAACAGCCTCTACACCAACGCCAAGGGCGGCACCATCTCTGCCTTCGATGGGGGCTCAGACTCCAGCTCAGAGTCTGAGCCTGAAGAGCCCCAAAGCAGGAAGAAGCTCCGGATGGAGGCCAGCTAAGCCACTCGGGGCAGGCCAGCAATAAAAACTGTCTCCATCGTCTCATCCTCCTTTCAGTTCATCTGTAGAACCCTCAGAACCATTTAAGAGACTCTTTATTTTTCTCTTTCTCCCTTTTTTTTTAAAATTTTTATTTTTACGTAGAAGCTCTTGGACAACAGCTCTCGTTCTCCTTCCCCATTTCCACTGTGTATTTTTTTTAATGTATTCCCTTCAGGGATTCCCTGTCCCCACCAGGAATTTTTAAACCAAAACACCCCAACTTGGCAGCTTTTTCTGTGGAGGACAGACGGCCGGCCAGACCTCTGAGCACGTGGTATCCTGCCCACCCTACCAGCTCCTCCAGCCCTGCTGGGCACATGCCTGGAGGATGCCTGGCCCGCCCAGGTGGCCTCCTGGTCCGCCCTCACCTCTGTTGGATAGACTTTGTGAATCTGTGAACTGCTCTACTTTGAGAAGATGACCAGTTTGGAGTAATCAGAATTAACCCTCCTCCTTTTTAAGGTTTTTTTTCTTTTTCTAAAAAGCTATGTATTGCTCCTATTGAAAGACCAGATCCTTAAAGAAGTTTGTGGTATGAAAAGAAATTGGGGACAGATTCGCAGCAGAGTCTTCAGCATGTTTCACTCCTGCCTCTCTCAGCCAGCTGTTTAAGCCTGCGGTGCCAGCCTCACGGAGGGCTGCATGGATTCTTGTGGTATGCGTGGGAGATGGCAGCAGTGAAGCAGCAGCCACCAGGGAGTGGCCATTTGGGGTTGGGACAGGGAGGATGTTTTGGGTAGCATAGAGGTTTTGTATTGAGGGCCAGTGATGATGATTTGATATTTATTTCCTGCTACTTAAATTTGAATCTGAGTGAATTGTTCCTATTTCTGATGATGTCGGTCTTGCAAAGCGACAGATTCATAAAGTAATGATGAAATCTTCCTTTCTTCCCGTGTGTATTTCTAAGAAATAGAGCCAACTGATTTTGTATGTAAATACCAAGAGCAATTTACCTGGTACTAAACCCGCACCCCAGTGCGGACCCTTCCCTGCCCTCACCCCACTTCCTTTCCTGCTATCCTGAGACCTGTCTCCTTTGTGTGATCCAGCCCTGGTTCTGGCTGTGGTCAACAGATCCCAGTGAAGGGTTTTGTGTGTTTAGGCCTCATTTCTTTGTCTCTTTCCTACTCCGTTCCTGGCATTTGCTGATTTCTAGTGTATACTCTGTAGTCTCAGTTCGTGTTTGATTCCATTCCATGGAAATAAAAAGTATGTTGTACATACTGCCGAAGAATTGTCTTGCAAGTTAAGGCTTCCCCCTTTACTATAAGACTATAAATAAAAACTTATTTTATCCTTCTTGGTGGTGGTGTCTTCTTGCCCTTGTTAAGGCCAAGATGGTTGATGAGAGACCCCTCTGGAAGCTGTTAGGGCCTCTATGGAAGCCTGAGTGAGAAGTGGAGGTGGTTTACCTGGTCTTGCAGAACCAGGAGCAGCCATAAGGCAGAGTTGTTTCTCCTTTCTTCCGAGGGCTGAGCTCAACCAGAGAAAGTAAATCGGTGGTGACGGCTTTGTTCACTAGATGAGGCTTTTGAGGTTCAGTGACGATGTGGGGTTAACTGTGGCAACATTTCTAGATCTAGTTTTTGCTAAACAGGTGAACTTTGGGGGAATTGCTTGCCCAGAGCTGTGGTTCAGGTTCTCCTGGTAACGAGTGCCCAGTTCAGAGGTGGCTGTTTTCCAGGACCTTTCAGTTTCTAGACAGTTCCAGGACTGGAAGTCAAGAAGTCTCCAATGGCATCAAGTTAGCTCTATTCAGAGTGGGGACCCAACACCAGCCTGAACTTGTTTGACCTTGGAAGAAAAAGGAATTATGGCCAGGATGCAGCTCAGCCTTGGTTTTCCTGTCTGGCTGATAGGAAATACTGCTGTTCCTAGACCCAGAGAGGATGTCAAGTCAAATCAGTTCTTGGATTTTTCACTATCTTTAGAATAGTGAAGAGCACTGTGGCTCCTATCAATTGTATGTCAAATCCATAATATCTTTTTTTGTTTCATGGGACCTGGCAGATGGGTTATGTATAAGAGGCAATTTGAAACATGATCAAGCCTCCAAAGGCCATGATTACATTAAGGAAAAGGAAGATGCTGGGAAAGCAAGATCCCATTTATTAAAGGCACTTCTTTTCAAGGTAGAGAAAAGAGGCTGCAATAGGAAGAAATGGGAATGAGAATCAGGTTATTGCAGAAAGCCCTCAAGGTTAACATGCTTTTCTCTTTTTCCTTGCCCTTAACTATATCTCTTTGTATATCTGGGCTTAAGTATACAGTTGGTTTGCTTAATATTGGTGTTAGAACCGAGCTGTGGGTGAAGCCGTGTTGATACAGAGATGGAAGGCATGTGACGCTGGTACCCAGTAGGCAGGTAGCAAATAGGAAGGGGCAGTTGAGCCAGCGTGGGGACAGGTGGTGTCCCTGAGAGCCAGTCCCTGGCTCTGGTATATTGGCTGGACAAGGGGTTGAGTTTAGGCTTCTCTAGATTTCAGTAAACCAGCTAGAAGACAAGGGGCACAGTGGCTAGCTGGCTGGTTCACCTGGGAAAATCCGAACCACCCAAATGGCATGCTGAGCGGACTTTGGCACAGGGTGGAGGTACCACTGGAAGCAGCTTCCTGTATGGGAACACAGGGCAGGGGAGCTCCACCTGGAGACTGTGCTCAGCTGAAAGGGACAAATCAAAGTCACAGCCAAGTCCCTTCTGGTATGTGTGTCTAGGAAGCGAGTATGAGTATCCCTTCAGGATATCAAAGTCTGACCATAGCTTACTCTCTCACAGTGATGGTAATCTTTGGTTTATTTTGACATTACTCTGGACACTGACTTACACAAAGCCAGATAAGCTGTAGATTTGTGTGGTTACTGTGGTAGGTGGCTTCACTGAGGGGCCTCTTAAGCTTTATATTTCCCTACCTTTACAGTTGCCCCAAGTGCAAGGGTATTTAAAATGGCCCAGTTTTTAAAATTCTTGATATGTTAACCCCATTGTAAAACTTCTACAATTTCTCAGGTAAAGACTACCTAAGTTCACAGAGCTGTCATCTTAGCTGGGACAGGTTTAAAAAACAGGACTGAGTAGACAATAGGAGCCCAAGCCCTGAACTGGGACTGAAGTAAGCAGAATTCTGTTTCTGATAATATCATGTGTGTTTTATGCCTGTCCTCTGAAATCAGACTGGCTGGGTTCACAATCCTATCTCCGCCACTCGGTGGCTGTGTTCCTTCTCCCAGCCTCAGCATCTTTATCTATAACGTGAGGATAATAATAGCACTGGCCTCATAAGGTGGTTATGAGGATTAAATGAGATAATGCTTATAATGTGCTTAACCTCAGGACCAAGTGAGCACTGAGGTGCCTGCTGCCATTATCTACACAAAGTATGTGACCAGGACTGACTCAGCAAGGTGGAAAAGGCCAGCTCCCGACACCTTCCCTAAAGCAGTTCCCTAAAGGGTTGACTTCTTGGTGTGTCACAAATGCTTCCCACTCCTCAGAGATGTGCCCCATCCTTACCAGGCACAGTGACCAAAGAGAGCAAGGTGACACCAAGACTGGACTCACGAACTCTTCAAGACTGAAGCGGCCCCGTGGGTACATTAGTCAGATCTGGTGTCAACCTGAGCGAGGCTCTGCCCATTCCCTCCCACCACAATTCAATGGCATCTCTCAGCTTTGGACACTATTGGAGGCCCAGGCAGAACTGCTCAGAAGCCCCATGTGGTGTTACTCAAAGTGGGATCCTTGGATCGTGCCCAGGGCTGCTTGTTAAAAGGATTCCTGGGCTTGAACTCCTCTGATCTAAAGTGTGCCGTGGCCCACGAGTCATTTTAACAAGCTCTTTCAGGTGGTCCTCGTGTCACTCAGGTTTGACTTCCAAAAGTAATATAACCTGGGGAACCAAAAGGACACTGTTGGTGAAGTTAGGCACGGCTGAGCTGAATTAGCAAAGTGGATCTGAGGTCAGGATGAAGGGGGGGGAAGCGGGCTTGTTAAATAGTTCAGTCCTTAGGATTGGCTTGATGAGTTTGTGTGCTCCCAGTGGGGCTCTGATGGTTTTAGGAGCTGGCTGAGCTACCAAGTTTTTAAGGAAGAGAGCTGAGGGCTGCCTCCACCACCCGCTTTTGAAGCCCCAAGTAGGGGTAATGACATGGGGCAGAACTCATTTCTATAGCACACACTGGCTGGCCTCTGGTCCCCAGGCAGGTTTTATAATCCAGCCAGAGCAAGGCTCTCTCTCAGGCCTGGCCACCAGGCTGCATTCTCAAAAGCCTCTGGGAACACGAAACAACTAGAGCATTCTTTTGTTCAAAACTGTTTCTCTAGCCTGAAGAGGAAGCCCCAGGTAGGGAGAAAGAGTTCGCCAATGTCTACACTGCTAGATAGCTAATAGAGAATTGCCTTCAGTGTCTGGGGTTCACTAAGGCACAGCTAACTCAACATCCCCAGAGTTTCCTTGGGAAGGGAATAAACAAAAATATTTTCTAGTTACTTTCTCAAGGAGAACACCAATTGGCCAAATACCCCATTTTTGAACAGTTTGGCTAAGCCAGACTTAACTATAGGTAGGACTGTGTGACCACACCAGGGAGGCCCATGCGTGGGTTTTGGAGGCTCTCCTGGTGAACCCTCATCGCCCTGCTGGTAAGTGTTGTCGTTGCTCGGTGTTTCATTGGGGTTGGTGTGTGAAAAGAGCCTAAGGAGCTTCTGAATGATTGCCAGAGTGGGTAGGGCCATGGCCCCTGAGCCTGCCTGTCTGGACTGCCATGCCAGCTACAACCCTTACCTCTAGGGTGACATTGCTCTGGCTTTCTGAGCCATAACGTGAGGACAGTAATAGTACCAAGTGCCATTGTGAGGCTTAAAGGAGTAAGTGTGAAAAGCCCATGAATTGTTCCTGGCATTTAGTACTCAATAAATGTTGGCAGTTCTTAGGTCTGTCTGCCATCATATGTCCTGGGTAGTGCAGCCATTTTTGAGTTTTGTTAAAATGTGGAGACCGGACGTGGTCCTAGCACTTTGGGAGGCCGAGGCAGGTGGATCACCTGAGGTCAGGAGTTCGAGACCAGCCTGGTCAAGGTGGTAAAACCCTGTCTGTACTAAAAATACAAAAAAATTAGCCGGGCGTGGTAGCTCATGCCTATGGTCCCAGCTACTTGAGAGACTGAGGCAGGAGAATCGCTTGAACCCAGGAGGCAGAGGTTGCAGTGAGCCAAGATTATGCCACTGCACTCCAGCCTGGGTGACACAGCAAGACTCTGTCCCAAAGAAAAAAAAAAGTGGAGTGAATTAACTCTCCTTTTTTCTGATGTAATAAGAGTTAACCGTATTAAAATCCTTGAAAGGGGAGGTAAATGTATATTGAATGCTGAAAGGCAGTAACGAATTTGCTTGTTTTCTGAAAGAACTTAAGACCACAAATCTGTTACCTTTTGGAGAAAAAAACAGAGTTGGGGAATGAAATATACCCTTGCAAACTGGCTCAGAGCCATTAACCATTAACATACTGGTGACTTTGCCCCATTCTTCATGCCAATTTGTTTGTTTCTGCAGTGCTGGGTGGCAGACACTGTGCCAGGCGCAGATCCTGCAAGTGCGTCGTGTGCCTGCCCCGTGTTTCTTGCCCAGGGCTGGTTATGACAGTGGTCAAGCCGTCGTTTTTCAGCCTTCCCCTTCAGGGGCCCCTTGAGCAGAGTCTGCCTGGTGGGTGAGGTGGGGCAGATGAGCCTCATGACTGGGCCACGGACCCGCGTGCTCTAGCTCACTGTGGCTCCGCGTGCAGGTACACACAAAACACCCAGCAGGATGGGCGTGTCTAAGAGAATGCCAAGCAGGTGGCCTTGGACAATTCACAACCAGCCGAGCAGGTCCCCTCCTGTGCCCTGTGCTAGATGCCAGCTGCCCCAGCAGGCCTGTTGTGACTGCCAGGCCCCATTTAGGATTGTTTTCCTCTGATGTCCTTTGCAGGGTGGGGCTCTTGTATACCCTCAGCCTGCTCTGGGCAAAATTACGTAGCATGGTCTTGGCTATTAATTTTTCCCAGTAAATTAAAGGTTAGAGAAGAAGAAAAAGAATCAAGGGTCCAATATTAAGAAAGCTGAGCCCGAACCTTCTACTCTAGTCCGAACTAGATGAGGGATTAAGTCTCCTGCCAAGAAAAACAAGCCTGACAGCCTGTAGGCTGATAGAGAGGGGTGCGCCTTCTCTCTAAAAGCCTATTCCTGCAGGGACCCAGGAGTATGGAATGAGCCATGCAAAGTCTGATTCAAAAAATAACCCAATGGGCATGCAGAGCCCACACCCCTGGTCACTCATCCCACGTCCAGCTGGCAGCCTGGCTGCCCGTGGCACCCATGCACAGTGCCATCAATAGCTCTGGGGTGGCAGGGGCAGATCTTGGGCTAAAGGACAGTGGCCAGTGGCTTTGGGCCAAAAGGCTACAGCAAGCCCAGCCAGCTGAGAGGAGGAATGTCATGTCCACAGAGAATACCTACTGCAGCAAGGCTGGAGGAGAGTTTGGAGAAGAGGTACCTGTTTCCAAAAAGTTGGCCATGTTTCCCACCCAGGACCCTCTGTGTAGAGAGTGGTGGTGAGCAGGCATTTCCAACTGGGAGCCCCCACAGGATCAGCGGCTGCTCTGTGTGCTTGCTACTGGGCCCCTAGCACTGTGCCTGGCTTGTGGTGGGTACTCCTCAAATGTTGTGTGCAGATGGTGTGTACCAGTGGACTCCAGCCTTGAGATGTACCTTTATCTCTGTGCCCTCGATAGGGCGGTTCCAGGGTTGCCTCTGCATGAGTTCAACCCTCAGGTATTTGAGCAGCACATAGCCTCAGCCCAGCACGGTGCTGGCTACTGGGGCAATCTAGGCAGCTTATAAAGCCTGGGCCCTGCCTTCAAGAAGCTTAGAGTAGTTAGAAAAGAGGCTGAGGCATTTAGCACAAGTGTGCACATCTGGGCTCTGAATGCCAGAGGAATTCAGGAGATGGGGCCCTCAGTGAGAAATGTTTGACACTATGGGAGGGGCAGGGCTACCAGGTCATTGCTTCTCAAGCTCTTCATGGGCTCTCCGTCCTGCCCACAAAAGCCCAGCCTTGGGCTCCCCATCTAGCCATTCAGAGATGCTGGGGGAAGCTGTTGGTGAAGGGAGGGTGGGTCAGAGCCTCCCGCTCTGCACAGCCTGGGTCACCATTCCTATTCCACCACATTCACTGGTCCCTTGGTATCCAGGCTCATGGCAACCACTGCTCCGGAGAGGGAGGGGAGGGACTGAGGGGATGGAGCCTAGCAAGGAGCATGGACACCCAGCATTTGTGTCATATCATCACCATTGCCTCACAGGGCTACCTCACCATTCAGCACACCTGGGGCAGTCCCCTTGCAGCCCTTCCCCCTTGAGAGAGCTGTGACACTGAGCCCTGCCCCGGGTCTGGTAGCTGAATGCCCAGGCTCCCCTTGCCTTCTTTGTCCCATCAGCCCAGGCCATCATGGGTACAGAAGGTGGCAATGAAGTCTTACACTCAGGGTAACGAACATGCAACACTTACGGAGAGAGTGTAGTGTGATCAAGCGTTGAGAGAACAGTATACTGAACCCAAATGTACCCATTACGCAGTGTGAATGATTATCAACATGCAATACTTGTTGAAAGAAAAGGGATGATAAAAATCCACTACTATCGAAAGTAAGAAAGTGTGGGGTATGTTAGAGAGACACAGGAGCCAACTGAGAAAGCTCCCAAAGGTCAAAACTGCAACAATTTAAGCAACAAAATAAATAGCATTGGAACATAATAGGAAGTATAAAATAAATATTTGAGTCCATAGTGATAAAGAAATGATTGAATAAATTGAGAATAAACTTCTCCCATGTAGAATTCCAGAAATGATTTATGTAGGTGCTCTGCCTTCAAGAATGTGGATCATAACTCCCCACTTCTTTTGTTTTTTTTTTTTGAGATGAAGTCTCGATCTGTCACCCAGGCTGGAGTGCAGTGGTGTGA
The DNA here is from genome assembly GCA_963573385.1 of Cacajao melanocephalus. Lineage (NCBI taxonomy): Eukaryota > Metazoa > Chordata > Mammalia > Primates > Pitheciidae > Cacajao > Cacajao melanocephalus. Next base: position 30,269 of record CAUYLG010029587.1, on the reverse strand, counting down.
TCTCGGCTCACTGTAACCTCCGCCTCCCAGGTTTAAGTGATTCTTTTGCTTCAGCTTCTTGAGTAGCTGAGATTACAGGTGTGTGCCACCACGCCCGGCTTATTTTTGTATATTTGGTAGCGAAGGGGTTTCATCATGTTGGCCAGGCTTAGTCTCAAACTCCTGACCTCAAGTGATCCACCCACCTTGGCCTCCCAAAGTGCTGGGATTACAGGTGTGAGCCAGCGCCCTACTTCTTAAGTGTGAACTGCATATAGTACCTACCTTCTAAAGGATACATTCAGGAAAGGAAGAAAAGGTAACCTTATGGAGGAACCAGACAAACTCCCTCAGCCAGATGATGAAGGGTAACACCAGCATAAACATGATGAAGCATGTTGATAGTATGTACCCTTGATGTGTGATGAGAGTGGTACTTTACCTCTGTGGCCTTCCTACAAAAACTGTAGTGCATGGCCTGGGCACGGTGGCTCATGCCTGTAATCATAGCACTTTGGGAGGCCAAGATAGGAGGATCACTTAAGCCTAGCAGTTCAAGACCAGCCTGGGCAACATAGCAAGAGCCTGCCTCTACAAAAATAAAAAATTAATTAGCTGCACATGGTGGTGTGCGCCTGTGGTTTCAGCTACTCGGGAAGCTGACCAGGAGGACTGCTTGAGCCCAGGAGGTTGAGGCTGCAGTAAGCTATGATCCACTGTACTCTAGCCTGGGCGACAGAGCAAGACATGTCTCTTGAAAAAACAACAAAAAATAACCCCATCTAGTCATGAGGATAACATCAAACAAATCCCACCTGAGGGATGTTCTACAAAATACCTGGCCGTACTCTTCAAAACTGTCAAAGTCATCAAAAACAGGAAAAGAATGAGAAACTGTCACAACCAAGAGGAGTCTAAGGAGACATGAGACATGACAATCAGTGTAATGTAGTGTCCTGGATGGGATCCTTGGACAGAAAAAGGCCATTAGGTAAAACTTAGGGGAATTCAAATAAGGTATGGACTTTCGTTAGTAATGTAACAAAATTGTTCATTCATTATGACAAATTCCTACTAGTGGAAGATGTTAATAATAATAGAGAAAACTGACTAATGGGTCTGTGGGAACTCTGTGTACTATCTTTGCAATTTTTCTGTCAATCTCAAACTATTCCAAAACGTATTTTTAAAAATGCTTTAAAAAAAGAAAAAGACAGCGTCTTGCTCTATCACCCAGGCTGGAGTGCAGTGGCACAATCATGGCTCACTGCAGCCTTGACCTCCCAGGCTCACGTGACCCCCATCTCAGCCTCCCAAATAGCTGTGACCATAGGTGTGTCCCACCACACCCGACTAATTTTTTTTTTTTTTTAATTTTTGTAGAGATGGAGTCTGGCTATGTCCCTCAGGCTGGTCTCAAACCCCTGAATTCAAGTGATCTTCCAGCCTCAGCCTCCCAAAGTGTTGGGATTATAGGCATGAGCCATCACACCTGACCTAAAAATGCATTATTCTTGTTGTTTTTATTTTGAGAGTGCTGTATTTCTTCATGGGCTGGGCTAGTGATGAGTGCCCTGTCCCTGCCCTGCCTGGTTTCATTCTTGGATGTGCCAGAGAAGCAGGAGGGAGGAATGTGAGGCCACCTGGCCCCAGATCCCCAGCGGGTCGTAAGCAGAGGCAAGGCGGGTTACTGCAGAGAAGTAAGAGGATGTGCAGGAACTGATTAGATGTGCCTGGGCCAGGTTGGAGAAAGCTGGCTGCTGTCTGGCTCTGGTCAGCTCCCAGGAAGATGGACTCATCATGGCCTCACTGAGCCGCACAGCATCACACTCTGCATTGGTGTGGCATCCACCTGGTGCAGCAAGTATCACTATGCCACACACTTGGCAGCAAGTGGAGACCTCATCAGAATGGTGAGGGGCCTGCCCTGCTATTTGCTGTCACCATCCTCAACCTAGTGACAGATGGGAGCTGGCATTCAGGGCCTCAGTCATCCAGCCTGGAGGTAAACCAAGCATATTTCGCCACTGCCTGCCATCCCCGGAGACCTCTCACCTTCCTTCAGAGGCCTGAGGTGGTGGAACAGCATGGGCTTTGGAGGCAGCAGATCTGGGCTCAGGCTCAGGTCCCACCACTTGACTGCTGGGAAACCTTGGGTGATTCACTTAAGCTCTCCAACCTGTTTCTCCAGTTGTAAAAGGCAGATAATACACCTGTTTCACTCACAAGGTGAGTCAAGGATCAAATGAGAGGCGGTAGACCAGGAGGGGCTGTCTTAAGGGTTATTGTTTGGGTAGATGAGGCAAGAGTGGTCAGCGCTTTTAAAGCAGCAGGTAAGGCCTTGGTCTTGGGGCTAATTGGTGGTAGAGTTTTGTATATATTCAAGCCACATAGTATTTTGGTCAGCAACAGGCTACATGTACAACGGTGGTCCCATGAGATCATAATACTGTATTTTTACTGTACCTTTTCCACGTTAGATTCACAAATACCACTGTGTTCCAGTTGCCTACAGGATCTAGTATGGTGACAAGCTGCACAGGTTTGTAGCCTAGGAGCACTGGCTACCCCATATGGCCTAGGTGTGTGGTAGGCTCTGCCATCTGGGTCTGTGTAAGTGCACTCCATGATGTTCACACTATGACAAGATCACCTGACAATGCTTTTCTCAGGGCGTATCCTCGTCATTAAGTGACATGACTGTATTAGGTTGCTTTCAGTTGCAGGTAATAAGGCCAACTCACAATGGCTCATATAATTGAAAACCCAGAGGCCACATGGGCCTCAGGAGCCATGTGATCAGGGCCGTGTTTCTCAGTCTCTCAGAGCGTGTTTGTATGCTGGCTTCCTTCTAAGTAGAAAAATGGTTATAGGAGGCCCAGGCCACACATTCTACCATCCCCTAATAGGAATGAACTGCTTTTCTCCCTGTCATACAGCATCCATGACATCTCTTTCTTTAGGTCACATGCTTTTGCGCTGAATTGATCACCGAGGCAAGGATGCTGACTGGCTTAGGCCTGAGTTACTCCCAACCTGAACAAATTACTGGGGCAAAGACTGAGAAATTAGAATGATTGGCTCAGGCTGGGTATGATGGCTCACGCCTGTAATCCCAGCACTTTGGGAAGTTGAGGTGGGTGGATCACGAGGTCAAGAGATCGAAACCATCTTGGCCAACATGATGAAAACCCATCTCTACTGAAATAAAAAAAAAAAAAAATTAGCCGGGGGTTGTGGCAAACACCTGTAGTCCCAGCTACTTGGGAGGGTGAGGCAGGAGAATCACTTGAACCTGGGAGGTGGAGGTTGCAGTGAGCCGAGATTGCACTCCAGCCTGGTGACAGCGAGACTCCATCTCTAAATAGATAGACAGATAGGCTTAGCCAATCAGGGCCTGGGCCTGGAGGTAGGAGGGCATCAAGCCCAGGCAAACCTTTTGGCTGCCACAGGTAGGGAAGAGTCACATGGATGCTAACAATGTCTCTACAGGCTTCTATCCCAGTAATAACCCACTGTTTGACAGCAATGACTGTTTGCCTCTCTGGTATCCATTTACCCCTTTGGTAACAATCCTAATTTGCATTTGGGGCTTCATTCCTTCTCAAAAACTACATGCTTCTGATGAAGCCTCATTTCCCTCTCATGGGAGAGGCATGTGACCAAGACTTCGGCCAATTGGTGTACTGTATTCTCCAGGCCACCAGACTGCTTCTTGGAAAGGCACTTGGTTTGATTAAAGCCAGTGAAACACAATTACACTTGCTGGGAAGGAAGGCTGGGGCAGCACCAGGTGTGCTTGTCTGCTGAACTTCACCCCAAGAGGATGTAGGGTCTGGAGCTGTTGGTGCTCTACCCCATAGAAAGCCTGAGATTGAAGCTAATGTAGAGATGGAGGGAGGGCGAGGAACCGAACGGCCAGCCAAATTCCTGGACTTCGCAGTTCAGAGTCAACAGGTAGTCTCTTTGCTTTAAAAGCCAATTTGGGCCAGGTTTTCTACCAGTTGCAATGGTGTCTTATATTATTATACTCTCCTTCCTATTCAAAGGCAGTAAATGCCACCAAGCTGTGTACGTGGGTGACTAGAATGCTTGGTCCAAGACTTACTGACAAAGAATATATTTGTCACTTGACACTGTTATTACATGAAAAGTATCCCAGTCATGAAAGATATGAAAGAATGCTCAGTAATACCAAGAAGGGACAGCAGTTTAGAACTATTGGTTACTGGTACTGTTATCTCATGGGTGTTTCCCCTGCTTACGCATGAGCTCTTTATGCTCAGCTCCCTGTAGGGTCTGGCAGGCTTCCCAACTTATCTGGTATTCAAGGTGGGTCTGAGATGGAGTCTACGGGTGAAATTGGAGCCCATCTGGATACCGAGCTCTGTATTAGTTTTGTGTTTATTGATGGGATAAAGTCTTTATTTGGGGTAAGCCACCTTGAATGCTACATAAATGTCTTCTACTCAGGGATTCACATAATCTCTCCGAAGTCACGGTGACTCACACCTGTAATTTCAGCACTTTGGGAGGCTGAGGTGGAGGATCACTTGAGCCCAGGCGTTTCAAGACCAGATTGGGCAACACGGTGAAACCCTATTTCTACAAAAAATACAAGAATTAGCTAGCTGTGTTGGTGTGTACCTGTGGTCCTAGCTACTTGGGAGGCTAAGGCAGGAGGACCTTCTGAGCCCAGGAGGTCAAGGCTGCAGTGAGTCATTATTGCGCCACTGCACTCCAGCCTGGGTGCATCTGAGCAAGATCCTGTCTCGAATGAATAAACAAATCTCTAGGACTCACCCTGAGGGCTGTCAGGAAACCCTCTTGAAAAGGGTGTCTCATTGCCAGTGTAAACTCTCCTGAAATAACCCTCTCTCTTCTCTACCCAGACTAACTTTACCTACCCTTTGGGGGCCCAGCTCAGATCCTTCCTCCTTGGTAAAAAGCCAGTTCAGACTGAAGCAGTCCCTTCTGTCTGTTAACCACACTAATTATTATTACAGTTAATCACACAGTACCTTGAGGCTTCTGGTGCTGAGAGGATTTTGCCTTTTGTTATAGTGATGGAGTATGTTGCCTTGCAGCACAAACCTTTGTCAACAGGGCAAAAATAGCACAGGGGGCAGGAATTACATTTCTGGATGCGCATTTTGCTTATTTATGTGGATTTGGGCATCTTCTAAGGACACCATCTTCTCTCCCCTCCAAGAGGGTCACGCCACAGGACATCCATGTTCTTGGCCTCCCATGAAAGAGGGTCTCTTGCCAGAGGAAGGGAAAGCCAAGCGACCAGAGTTCCAGCCTGTCCCTGTGACAGCCCCTAACTCTGGCCAGGACATCCACCCACCCTTGCTGAATCAGCTTGCTCTGGGGCTACTGGGCACAGTCCTTACTGTCTGTTGGAGACAGACCATGAACTGCAACGTGTGGAGGGCTGGGACAAAGCACACTGAATAACCCCAGGGAGCTTGGAAAACAACTCTTCCCACTCTGTTAGGCCCATGGCTTCCTCTACTGGAAGAGACAGCATGTGAAGATGGAACTCGGGTCATTCTTCTTTGCTACCATCAATATGAACAGTCTGGAATCCTGCACATAGGAGACTGACCATCCCATGAGCAACCCAATAGCTCCTACCATTAGGCATTTTCTTGGTACAGATCACAGATAAGAGAAGTCATAGAAAATGTTATTCTTTTATTATTTCAAGGAGGTAATAGCCCAATAGGTCAAAGCAAAAGGGAATTAATTAGAGGCAGCAAATGGCCAGGCTTTTCTAAGAACCTCACTGCTGCATCTATGAGCTCCTGTCTGCCCACAGCTGCTTACATGAAGGCCAGGTCACTGGACAGATGACCCAACTCGACACCCCACTGACTGAGATGGGGCTCAATGCACAGCACAGCAGAGGCACAGCCAGGACTCAGCACGCCGGGCGGTACCCCCTGCTGCCACCACCAGCTCCCAAGGCTAGTGCCTGAGTGGCAGCCAGCCTGTCTAGCACTTGATTTTATTCCTGTGAGCCTAGAGTAAGCGGGACGTGCATAAATTCTGAGTCATAAATTAAGGTGAAAGACTTAGTAGCGTTAATACTCTGGGTGAGAGTCTTGGAGGAGAGTGGGCTTGGAGTCTGGTGGAAGAAAGACAGAAACCCACAGAATGGCCTCAGCCTGCAGGCACTGCCTTGAGGCCAGCAGAGGGGGTTTCACGGTACATGATGGGGAGGGGTGAGGTGGGTGGGCACTGGAGGGCTGCTTCCTCTAGCACGTTGAACTCGAGGTTCCTTTTCTACTCATAATTGATTTCCCAAGTCTAAATTGCCACACCTGGGGCTGAAGCAAGTCTTGCCTGTGCACCAAGCGCGGACTTGGACCCTGGAAAGAGGCAAGGCTCAGTTCTCCAGTGTTGAAGGGGAGGGACTCCCAACTGAAGGAGACCTTTCTACCCCACCTCCAGCTCCTTTTCCTTGCAAATGACCAGGGTGGGAGTCAAGACGCAGAGGCACCTCCTGGTGCAACCCCACCAGTCTTCCAGAGAGCTCATGTTGTTGGTGGGACCCAAAGCCCAGCCTTGGCATGGAGCAGACTTATTCCACCCATGGGAGGGCACCCAGTCTGGTGACTGAATGGTGGCGTGCAAGTGGGAGTCAGCAGTGGCTCTGGATGCCATAATACTCAGATGCCATTCATCTCTGTGATCATCCTGGCTGGAGAGCTGGTAGGGAGGGGGTGCTTCCTCCCAGCATGTACTGTTCAACCACACCCCATGGGCTGACAGATTTTTGGTTTGACAGGTGTGGAAAGAATTTTTAAAACCAGCCACTGTGTTCTCCAAACCCAGAGCCATTGGTTTTGTTTGTGTTTGACAAGAAACAACAGAACCACAGCTCCGGTGTGGCTAAGGCTTGTGTAGCACAGAACGCGTTATGTGTCGAAACGTATAAACCTTGTCTGACTGGGGAGATGGGTGAGCACAGAGCTGCAGGGACCCAGGTCATCTAGTCACTTGCAGGCTCTGCCGACGTCTCATCCTCAAGCTCCTCAAAACCTGGGACTGGCTTCTGCAGGAAGTATGTAGTGGCCTGAATCACCTTGTCTGGTCCAATGTTGTACACTGGGTGAGTGGGCTGCTGCAAAGAGAAGAACAGGTGCCAGTGAATCATCCCGGTGGTCCTTGAAAACATACACATCCTTTGCCCCATGAAAGGCACTTCTAAGAATTTAGTATAAGGAATCAGAGATACACACAAAGATTTATCACACGAAGCCCAAAGGTTCAAAAATGGCGTATTTGCTAAAATGATCTAGTACATGAGACAGGATAATATACAGCCATTATAAACATGCATTTAAATATTTAGTGATATAGGCAAATGCTTATAACCTATTGTGTGAGAAAATAGTATGTACAATACTATTTCAAACTTTTTATTTTTTTTTGAGATGGAGTCTTGCTCTGTTGCCCAGGCTGGAGTGCAATGGCATCATCATCTGGGCTCACTGCAATCTCTGCCTCCTGAGCTCAAGCGATTCTCCTGCCTCAGCCTCCCCAGTAGCTGGGATTACAGGTGTGAGCCACCATGCCTGGCTAATTTTTGTATTTTTAGTAGAGACAACCTTTCACCATGTTGGCCAGGCTGTTCTCAAATTCGTGACCTCAGGTGATCCACCTGCCTCGGCCTCCCAAAGTGCTAGGATTACAGGCGTGACCCACTGTGCCTGGCTTCAAACTTTTTAAAAAGTGTATTCGTACCTGTGATGTATATATAGGCAAAAATCATACCCTTACCAAAATATTAATAGTGATGATTGTTTTTAATTTTCTTATATTTTATGTATCCCAATTATGAAAATAATAAACATGTATTTACATTCATAATCAAGAAAAAAGGGGCCGGGCACAGTGGCTCATGCCTGTAATCCTGGCAATTTGGGAGGCCAAGGCGGATGGATCACCTGAGGTTCAGGAGATCAAGATCAGCCTGGCCAATATGGTGAAACTCCATCTGTACAAAAATACAAAATTTAGCTGGGCATGATGGGGGGGTGGTGCCTGTAATCCCAGCTACTCAGGAGGTTGAGGCAGGAGAATTGCTTGAACCTGGGAAGTGGAAGTTGCAGTGAGCCAAAAAAAAAAAAAAAAAAGGACCACAACCCTATTATGTAGTAAGGCTGTCAGGTCATATTTAAATTCTACGATGTTATTCTAGTATATCACAGAAACCCAAAAGAAATTTTAGATTTGACACAGGGCATAATCCCAGGCCAATATTCGGGAGTCTCCCACTGTGGGAGAATGAAGAAGGGGATATGACTGCAGGAGAGATGAAAAACGTTTTGAGAGAATACTATGAGCAACTTCATGCTAAAACATACCAAAATGCAGATAAACAATTTTTTCTTTCCTCCTGTGGGATGTTGATGAATTTTCTTTCTTTCTTTTTTTTTTTAGATAAACAATTTTTTAAAACCACAAAAACTGTCCAAATTGACTTAAGGAATTTTTAAAGGCCTATATAAAGAAATAAATAACAATTGCTTTCTCTGCCACCCCCACATCTCCCAAAAGATACCAGACCTAGATGGTTTCTCAAGCAAGTAGTGTCAAACCTACAAAGAAACAGATAATCTCTGACCCATACAAACTTTTTAAGAGACTGAAAAAAAAAAGGAGCGGGGACAGGTGCAATGACTCATGCCTATAATCCCAGCACTTGGGGTGGCTGAGGTAGGAGGATAGCTTGAGGCTAAGAGTTCAAGACCAGCCTAGGCAACATAGCAAAACCCTGTCTCTACAAAAAATTTAAAAATTAGCAGGTTCTGGTGGCATGCACCTGTAGTCCCTGCTACTTGGGAGGCTGAGGCAGGAGGATAGCTTGAGCCCAGGAGTTCCAGGCTGCAGTGAGCTATGACACACCACTGCACTCCGGCAGAGTGAGTGACAGAGTGAGACCCTATCTCTAAAAATGAAAAAGAAAAAAAGGTAGGCAGGGCAGGAAGCTAGCCATCTAACTTTATGAGGCTATGGTATTATCCTGAAACACTGGAAAGGGACAAGACAGTAACATTTTAGATCAATCTTTCTTATGAACACACATGCAAACAAATCCTAAATAAGAGTACTAGGCAGACATACTGGCAACCTGAATCCAGCAGTGTACTGAACGAACACACACACACACACACACACAGACACAGGCATACTCTCTCTGCTATGACCAAGAAGGGCTTAACCTGGGAATATAACCTTATATTAATATTCTATTAATTAACCTTATATTCTAAAGAATAAACAGATTCTTCTTTAATATATGCTTTATTAATATTCTATTAACCTTATATAAGGTTAATTAATAGAATATTAATGAAACAAAGAATAATAACCAGATGTGAAGAAAGCATTCAATAAAGTTTAACACTGCCTTATTGACTGAAAAACAACCTAGCAAATCAGGAATAGAAGTGAATATCATTAACTTGATATAAAGTAATCACAGCCCTATAGTAAATGTCATACTTAATGGTCAATTATAAAAAGCCTTCCCATTACAATCAGGAGCAAGACAGGAATGCCCTCTGTTATTACCTTTAGTCAGCATTACGTGGCGATCTTAGCCAATAATACAAGGCAAGAAAAAGAAAACAGAAAATCCAACAGATTCTACAGACAAACTTAAAACTATTAAGAGTTCAGCAAGGTGGCTGGATACAAGATTTACAAATATCATTACCATTTCTATACACTAGTAAGTTACAAAATAGAAAAAAAAAAGATTCCAGTCACAAGAGACATAAAAACTGTAAATTACTTAGGCATAACTCTAACCAAAAAAAAAAAAAAAAAAAAAAAAACTAGTCCTTTATGGAAAAAATTATAAAAGACCATTGAAAGATATTAAAGAAAAGAAAAATTATGCTCATAATTGGAAGCCTAAATATTGAAAAGAAGTCAGTTCTCTTTCTATTCCTGGGAAGACAGGACGGAAAAAAAAAGTAAGCTCTCATATTAATCTAAAACATAGTGCAATTCCAACAAAAATCCTATTAGAACTTGATCCTACAATTCACAGGAAAAAGCAAAAGGCAAAGAATAGCCAAGACAATTTTTAAGAAAAACAACAAGGCAGACAGGACTTGCCTGTTTTCAGACTTGCTTAAAAGAGTGCAGATAGGCAAACAGATCAAAGGAACAGAATACAGAGTCCAGAAACAGGGCCCCTTCATGTATGGAAACTTGAGGATATGGTACACATGAGACACACATTGGCAGGAAAGGTGGTAGACTTCAGCAAATGATGCTGAACAACTGGTTATCCATATGGAAAAAAGATAACATTATATCCAACCCTCACCATACACATAAACCAAATCCAAGAGAATTAAAAATCTAGATCAAAAACGCAAGCTTTAGACTATTTAGAAATTACATGTAATGACTTGCTGCAGTGCCTTGTTCATTACCTTCATAGCACACATCACAATTTGTAACTTATTTGTTTAATGTGTGCCTCCTTTTGTCTGCTTCCCTCAAAAAATGGCAGATTTCTTAAGTAAATCATCTACACTTCCCCCAAAACAAACCCCTCAACGACAGAAAAGACAAATAGATTTGACTACTCCAAAATCAAAATATTAAAATATTTTTGTGGGGGAGGGGGCTGGGGGCAGGGTCTCACTCCATCTCCCAGACAGGAGTGCAGTGGTGCAAACAGAGCTCACTGCAGCCTTGACCACCTGTACTCAAGCGATTTTCCCACCTCAGCCTCCCAAAGTGCTAGATTTACAGGTCCGAACACATCTGGCCTAAAATCTTCTCTTTAATAAAAAAACACTAAAAACAAAATACTATGGTTTAGATGTGGTTTATTCGTCCCCACCAAAATTAATGTTGAAATCTGATCCCCAGGGTGGCGACGTTGGGAGGTGGGGCTATGGAAAGTGTATGGGTTCAAGGGGTGGATCCCTCAGGAGTACCTTCGTGCTGTTCTTGCAGTAGTGAGTGAGTTCTCACTCTTGCCCTGGGGAGTCTGGATTACTCCTCGAGATAATGGATTAGTTCCTGCAAGGGTAGGCTGTTTTAAAGCCAGGATGCCCTCAGGCTCTCCTCTCTTCCCCTTTGACTTCCACCACTTTGTGATGCAGCACAGCCCTTGCCAGAAGCCACAGCCATGCCCTTGAACTTCTCAGCCTACAGAACCATGAGCTAAATAAATCTCCTTTCTTTATATATTACCTAAACTCGGGTATTATTTTATAACAACACAAAACAGTCACAAAATGAAAAGACAAATCACAAGCTGGAAGATATTCACTATACACATGTAACTGACAAAAGATTGGTATCAAGAATATACAGAGAACTACAAATACTTAAGGGAAAACAAGTTAACCATCAGTAAGAAAATGAGCACAGGATATGAACTGGCAGGCAATTCTCAGAAAACACAAGTGGCCAACCTTTGAAAAGATTCTCAACTTAACTAGTAGTAAGGAAAATGCAAAACCAAACAAATACCATTTCACATCCATCAAATTGGCAAAAAAGAAAAGGTATGACTGTGTTCATCTTAACAATGTTGTCAGCATAAAATAACACAACCACGCTGGGGAGCAGTTGCGAGCTATCAAAGATGACAATGTGGCCTGGCGCGGTGGCTCCTGCCTGTAATACCAGCACTTTGGGAGGCCAAGGCGAGTGGATCACGAGGTCAGGATATTGAGACCATTCTGGCTAACACAGTGAAACCTGGTCTCTACTAAAAATTAGCCAGGCGTGGTGGCACATGCCTGTAGTCCCAGCTACTCGGGAGGGTGAGGCAAGAGAATCACCTGAACTCCAGGGGGCAGAGGTTGCAGTGAGCCAAGATCATGCCACTGCACTCCACCCTGGATGACAGAGTGAGACTCTGTCTCTAAATAATTTTTAAAAAGAAACAAAAAGGATGGTTAAAACGACACAGATTAGAAAATAAGGCAGTGACCTAAAGGTCAGCAGCTGGCCATGTTTACACTGGTGGAAGTAGGGCTTAGTAAGAGTGGGGAACTGTACACACATTCACAGCAGTCTGCATGGGCCCTGTGATTTGATCACTGGGGACAGTCTCCACTGGATTCATGTCTCAGGCTCAGGTCTAGGCTCAGAGCACCTCCTGCCAGGTTGTTCTCGGCTGACTGCAGTGGTGAGCATCCTGCCCTCACAAGGCTATTGTTTTTTGAGGAAAGCAGACAAATACACATTAGACAACACGTCAACAACTGAGTAAAGTGCTACAAAGAGTATGAACAAGGCACTGAAGCAGAGCATTCTGAGGATGTCATTCTCTGAAGAGATGGCATCTAAGCTGAACCTCTGGGGGAGATGCAGCAGGCTGTATAGCCAGTGCCACGCGGCTGCAGTGCCATCACGAGCCTGCTGGGACCCACAGCCTCAGAGTGATGCGTAACTGCAGCCTCCTTGAGAGGAAGCTAATTCCAGCGGTAGGTTAGGTCCTCAGCCCTGGGATAAAGGCACAACAGCTCTGTGACAGATCAGACTGCTCATCTGGAACCCTGAGCTTGCCCAAAGGTACATCTCCTCTGCGGTCACATCCTCACTGACGGCTGCACAGCTCCAAGAGCGGGGGACCACAAGCTTCTGCCCGTCCACACAGAAAATGCAGAACCAGTTCTGCTCACTTGGAAAGGCTTTGTCCCTGTGGAGAAGGGTTGTGAAGCCCTGCACCCGCCTTACCAGAGCATTTTCGGGCACACCCAGGACCACATCATGTAACATGGCTCCGCTGCCGAAGTGCTGGGCTATGGACAGGCCACTCAGGCAGTAGCAGGTGTGGTAGAAATCACGCGACCTGTAAGGACAGGCAGCTCTGAGCAGGTGTTCCTCTGCCCCGCACACATCTACACATGCAGCCACACTAATCAGAGACTGCCGGTGCAATCACACGTCCCCCCTTGTCCTCCATGTGGCTAGAGGAGACATGGTTTTCTCCGCAGTGTTACTTAAAACCCCATAAGCTGGGCACAGTGGCTTACACCATAATCCCAGGGTGTAGGAGGCTGAGGCAAGAGAATAGTTTGAGGCCAGGAGTTCAAAACCAGCCTGGGCAACTAGGGAGACCCTGTCTCCAGAAAAAAAATTAAAAATTAGCTAGACGTGGCGGCACATGCCTGTAGTTCCAGCCACGTGGGAGGCTGAAGCAGGAGGATCACCTGAGCCCAAGAGGTGAAGGCTGCAGTGAGCCATGATTATGCCAGTGTACTCCAGCCTAGGTGACAGAATGAGACCCTGTCTCAATAAAGTAAGATACAATAAAATAGAAGTCCCATTCTCCAGCCCTGCCCAGGAGCAGGAACTTTAATTTTTTTCTTTTCTTTTCTTCTTTTTTTACCTTAAACTATTAATGGTTAAAGAGAAATGTAATTTTACTGTCAGTCTCTCCAGCTATCTTTTGGAACGGGCTCTCCAGGGGCAGTACTAGTGATAAGTCAGTCCAATTCTCTAGAAAAATACCTAGAAATAGGCCACATTCTTCCTGACAAATTGTGGGACCAGGCCTTCCCCTGGATGCCAAGGGCAGCAGGATGTGTGTTGGGGTGGGGGAGACAGAGGGCAGGTAACAAAGGTTGGAGGACTTACTTTATTTCCCTTTTTCTTTATAGCACATAAGGCACCTCAGATTTGAGCTTAATCATTTAATCCACTCTATAAAAGATGTCAGGATTACAGCCGCTAACAACACTCAGGGCTTTTAAAACACTGTATCCTATTCTCTTCAGATCAATTTAAAAAAAGGTTATCTACCCAGCACTCTGTTTCCCTGTCTGGTAGTGGGGTGGGGCGGGGGTGGGTGGGTGGGTGCATGCAAGCTGAGGGACAAGACAGGCAGCTGGAGATGCCAGGATCAATGGCCTCGAGGGGTGCTCCCGATCAGGGTGCTTTTTCCCATACAACCTAGTGCTATACAGAGTGACACATCTGCTCTCAAGGTCTGGCTCTGAGTAGGCTTGAGGTGCACACCCCTCTGCTCTCTCCTCCCCTCTCCCTTCCCTCCCCAGAGAGAAAGCACTCACTTGCCAGGTTTATCCAGAAGCCCCCCAGCAGGGCACTGGCAGCACATCAGGATGTACTCCTGCAGGGCCTGCTGATGGAACATCCAGTGGCTCATGCTAAGGGCAGGGTCACCTGTTGAAGGGCAAAGGGTCAGTAAGGACCTGGCAGATCCAGCCAAGTATCAATGACCTAGTTCCGCTTTCTTACCTGGGGGAACAGTCAAGGTTTCCCTCTGTTCTTCCACTCATTCATGGTACAGCTACTATCTTCCCCATGTCCTACGCACAGCATGTCCCTTCTCCTGAACTTTGACGTGTCAAAGAGCAGCAGTTCAAAGTGGCACTTTCATTTTCTTGAAATGCATCCACGTGAAATGTATGTGGATGGTGATCCTCAACCACATCTCTGGCAGGCGGTGAACCAGCTTAGCCGTTTAGCTTACCTTCCCAGACTGACCTCGGTAGCTGTTCCCAACTTGGTCCATGACTCTTCCCTGGACTTCAAAAGACATTCCCTCTAGCACATCTCTATAACTTATTAACCAGACTGACTAGCTCAGAGAATTCTTAACAGGAGTAATAAAGTCTGTTTCTTCTACTTTTCTAAGCCTGAATTTAATTGATCTCCAAAGGGAATTCTCTAACTTGTCTCTCGGCTCAAATAATTTTCCAACGAAGCATTGCTAGTAACTGCCCTCCTGCATCATATGATATCCAAGCAAAAACTGGGTATTCTGGTAATACTACTAAAGCACTGACAAGCAACTGGACTTCCTCACTCTGAAGTTCAATCAGTATGGTCAAACAATTCTGTGGGCCACACAGTTATCAAGTGGGAAGGGGGGACAAATCATGGGCAGGTGTGCAGAAACATCTGCATAGAAATCGATTTAAAAAATACATATATAGGATGTGCATTAAATCCTTGGTCAATTTTACAGTTTGATACTGGGCTAAAAGATGCCCAACAATAAATCATTAAAAAAAAAAACATGCCCAACAATTGGTAAATGGCACCTGAAAGCTAATTTTTCTTCCATCCAATCTTTTTGTTTCTATGCATTTTTCTACCTAGTTATTGTAACTGTGTACCTTATGTTTTTCACTTACCACTATAGGCATAAACTTTTTATTCTGCTACATAATCTGCATAGCCATCATTGTGAATAGCCATACAGTATTTCATTAAGTGGACATATAAGGTAACTGTATCATAAAAAGAACTGGGCCAAAAGTCTTCTATATATATGTGAGTATATAAATTTCTATGGTGAAAATTATAAAAGCTTATGGTATCAACCTTTTATGTTTTGGAGAAAATAGCAAAAAGGGAAAATATTTCTAAAAATAAACATGAAAAGTTTATTATACAGTCCATAAAGAGATTTAAGCAAAATATTAAACTATTGAATATTTACTTTTTTTTTTTTTTTTTTTTTTAGATGGAGTCTCACGCTGTTGCCCAGGCTGGAGGCAATGGCATGATCTTGGCTCACTGCAACCTCCACCCCCCGGATTCAAGGGATTCTCCTGCCTCAGCCTCCTGAGTAGCTGGGATTACAGGCATGTGCCACCATGCCCGGCTAATTTTTGTATTTTTAGTAGAGACAGGGTTTCACTATGTTGGTCAGGCTGGTCTCGAACTCCTGACCTCAGGTAATCCACCCTCTTTGACCTCCCAAAGTGCTGGGATTATAGGCGTGAGCCACTGCGCCTAGCCTAAATTGTTGAATATTTCAAACAGAAAATAATAATTTATTAAATTTCTTAAAAAACAGACACAGAGAAAAAGATGGGGGAAGGGTTTTCAAGGCTGAGCACTAGATGAGGTACAGTGGCCAGCTGACATTTGGAGGCCAGGGACAAAAGCCTCTCATCTTCAACCCTGAGTCACGCTCACCCCGAAACACCCATTAAGAGACACAGGAAACTGAGCCTGACTAAGGAGACGCATCCAGTCTACCATCTCCAGCAGGCCACATGCTTTGATACACTCACACTATTTTAATTCCTTTCCTTTCCTTTCCTCACCTGTAAGCACAGTGGACTGTATAGAAGATACATATATGTGTGATGGGACTTCACTCTACCTTCTTTTACTTATTTCCAAGGTTGTTTCCAGTTCCTTGCCATTATGAATAATGCTGCACTAAATCTTCGTGAATAGGATCTATGCTTAGAATTATTTTCTTCAAATAGATTGACCACAGTGGAATTATTCAGTTAAAGGGAATAAACATTTTTAAAGCTTTTAATAGATACGGATAAACTGCTTTAAGAATTTATAGACCACTCTTAGCACACTGCCTGTGGCGTAGCCCTGCTCTGCAGAAACAGTCAAAAATAAATATATAAATAAACTAAAAATAAAAATAAAGACTTCATATAGCTGCCAGCAAAATTTAAAATTTTACTCTACCACCTCCAGCATTAGCACCTTTTTGTGTTGTTGAGATGCCATCTCGCTCTGTCACCTAGGCTGGAGTGCTGTGGTGCGCTCTCGGCTCACTGCAACCTCCGCCTCCCGAGTTCAAGTGATTCTCCTGCCTCAGCCTCCTGAGTAGCTGGGATTACAGGCAGGAGACACCACGCCAGCTAATTTTTTGTATTTTTAGTAGAGACGGGGTTTTTACCATGTTGGTCAAGCTGGTCTCAAACTCCTGACCTCAGGTGATCCACCCACCTCGGCCTCCCAAAGTGCTGGGATTACAGGCGTGAGCTACTGTGCCTGACCAGCTTTAGTCACTTTTTAAAAGTTCTTAGCAATTAAAATGGTAAAAAGAAATAGTACCTGATAGTTTATTCTGATTTGCATGCCTCTGATTACTAACTGGGGGGAAATTTTTCCATAACTTGTGTTTAATATTTGCATTTCCTTATGATGGTATCTGTTTGGCCTATATCTTCTGAGACCTAACAGTCAATTTTTTAATCTAGCTTTTTCCTGTATTTGCCCTTTGTCTACATCATATGCGGCATCTATTTTCTCCTTTTTGCTCTTCTGTTTTGGTTATGTGAGTTTAAAACTTTTTTAAATTAATTTTAAAATTTAATATAAAACACTTTATACTTAATGTAATCATACTATTGATTTTTCCTTTGTGATTTCCTTTTTAAAATAATGTTTAAAGTTTTTTGAAACAATTTTTTTAAAAAACAATATTTAAGATGTATGGGGATTTTTAGGGGGATGAGTGATGAAAATGTTCTAAAATTGTTTTCATGATGGTTCACAACTGAATAGATAAGTTGTATGGTATATTATATCTTAACAAAGCTGTTATTTAAAAAAGCATATTTATTAAACTTTAGGAAACTGCATTACACATCTGTACAAAATGTACATCTATGTCATATCCTATAATAAATAAAAGACTATGATTATAAGGTAAATCATAACTTATGGCTAAAATTAGAATCTGAAAAGAAAACGCTAGGTTTATTATTTAAAAGATTATAGACTGTTTCAGTGACTTCCTATATTATTGAAGCTTAGAAACTCAAAGTTCAAAAACTCTACAAGGAGCTTCCAGAAATCCTGAATTTGGACACCAGCACACATAATCACAACAAGATGAAAGCAGATGTGATTACAGGGTGGTAACTGTGCACTGGCATCGGCCTTTTAAATCCTTTCTACCTCTTCCTGAAATTATAGGTCCCCATTCTAATGTCATTTTACATTTCAAAGGTTCCTTTTATCTAAAAAAATCAAAAGTCTTTCCACACCATAACTGATAGGTGCAGCCATCTGTAGCTCAATTTCACAGGTGGGCAAGAAAAGTCCAGGGTATGTCCCAAAGAACATACAAGAAGCCAGTAACTACCAAGCCAAACAGAAACTGACAGGCCTGCTGCTTTCTTTTGCTCCACAAAACAAAAAACAAAATAACTTATTGATTTAGTCAGCAGTTGATATTTTAAGCCTTTTTTTTCTTTGTTGAGACAGAGTCTTGCTTGGTCACCCAGGCTGGAGTGTAGTGGCGTGATCTCAGCTTACTGCAAACCTCTGCCTCCCAGACTCAAGTGATCCTTCCACCTCAGCCTCCCGAGTAGCTAGGAGGACACTACAGGCACATGCCATCATGTCTGGTTAACTGTTTTTAATTTCTTTGTAGAGACAAGCTCTCACTATATTGCCCAGGCTGGTCTTGAACTCCTGTGCTCAAGAAGTCCTCCTGCCTTGGCCTCCCAAAGTGCTGGGATTACAAGCGTGAACCATCATGCCCAGCGTTTTAAGCTATTAATAATAACTCCTTCTTCTACTCAAATACTGTCATCTACACAAGGAAGGTAGTCATTGGCATGGAGCCACTGACAGGTCACTTGCCAGGTCAGAGCATGGCCTAGACCCAAATGCTGCACTATGTAGAGCCTTCTGTTTGCTTTTGAGTTAGCAATATGGATCAACGCCTTTTAAAAAATGTATTTGTGGCCGGGCATGGTGGCTCACGCCTGTAATCCAAGCACTTTGGAGGCCAAGGCGGGCGGATCACCTGAGGTCAGGAATTCAAGACCAGCCTGACCAACATGGTGAAACCCCGTCTTATTAAAAATAAAAATAAAAATAAAATGTATTTGTGCATTTACCAAAATAAAATTAGTAATGCACATGGTTTCTTAAAAAGGGCACAGTATAATACAGAAGGATACAAAATCTAAAAAGTTGTTAGCTGGGCACAGTGGCTCACGCCTGTAATCCCAACACTTTATGTGGCCAAGGCAGGTGGATCACTTGAGGCCAGGAGTTCAAGACCAGCCTGGCCAACATGGTGAAACCCTGTCTGTACTAAAAATAGAAAAAATTAACTGGGTGTGGTGGCGCATGCCTGTAATCCCAGCTGCTCAGGAGGTTGAGGCATGAGAATTGATTGAACCCAGGAGGCAGAAGTTGCATTCATCATGCCACTGCACTCCAGCCTGGGTGACAGAGTGAAACTCCGTCTCAAAAAAAAAAATCTAAAAAGTTAAAGTGTCCCTCCTTCTGTCTCTTACTCTTCTCCCAAAGGTACCCATTGTTAAAGGGGTTTTGTGTAGGCTTCTAGGAAAAGCTGTGTACATCCCAGCCTGTGTACCCAGGGGCTCTTCCAGGCCCCGCCCCTTATACTTCATGTTGTATCTTGGAGAGCTTTCCATATCAGCCTATGGTATGCAGCTAATGTTTGGAGAGATTTTTATAATTTAACTTTTAACCTTCTGATGGGCATTTAGGCTGCTATTAAAACTCCAATTCAATATACATCCTTTGCTAGTATCTCTGCAGGTAAATTCCTGACAGTGCACTCACTGTGTTCAAAGGGTAAGCACCCTTATAATTTAAACAGACATCTCCAAACTTCCCTCCAAAAAAATGATTTACCTTTTTACATTCCCCACTAACAGTAACAAAGGACCTATTTTCTCACTCTCCCCACCATAGGGTATCAAGTTTTTTAATCTCTGCCAATCTGGTAATAAAAACAAAGAGTGCCACTCTTTTGATTAGCATTTCTTTAACTACAAGTGAGCTTGAACAACTTTTCATTGGATTAATGGCCACCTACTGTGGTTATGAGCAGGGCAGGGTTCTCATGCCAGCTAGTCTGGATTCACACAACCACATACTAACCTCTGGGAGTGCCTATCAAGTATTATAAAGCAGGTCACTTGGCCTCACTGTACTTTGTTTCCTCATCTATAAACACTGGAACCTATTTCATAGGGTTGTTTTGAGAGTCAAATGAAAAAATCTATGTGAAAAGCTCAGTACAGCCCCTGGCATACAGTGAGCGCTTGGGAAATCTCCGCTACCAGTAGTAGTAGCAGTTGTAGGAGAAAAAATAAGAACATTTCTTTCTCGGGGACTTCTTTCTTCAGATCCTTGCCTGTTTTTCACTTGGGTTGTCCATCCATTTGTTACTGATTTGTATGATTTTTTTTCAAATTAAAAAAATTAGCCATTCATCACTTGTCACAAATATCCCCCCCCCCCGTTGTTTTGTTTGTAGAATTTCCCTGTTTTTATAGAGTAACTTTTGTTGTCTTTATGCAAGAAACACATATTAACTATTTCTAATCTTTCTAGATTAGAAAATACAAACAAGAGAGGAAACAAACACCACCTGTAATATCACATCTTAGATACTTTATATGAATTTTTTGGAGTCAACTCTTCACTAAAAACGGGATTACACACATACTGCTTTGATATGATCAGTATATATTGTGACTATCTTTCTACACTGCATCCCCTTTTGACTCCCAAGGTCAGTATTTTGCCCTCCTCTCAATACACTTCCCTTCTTTCCAGACCCCTGTCTGTTCCAAGTTCAAGAGACGCCCTGTGTCTGAGGAGGAGGAGAACCTCAGACAACAGAGGCCTTCTCCCAGCCAATGAAAAGAGCTGGAAACACCAAGATTCACGGGCAGTCTTTTCCGCAGACAAAGCTTGGAATGCCATCAAGCCCTCTAGAACGTGTACTACAATAAACAAAATGTTAACCAGCAGCGCCCCCCGGGAAGACTCTGGCAGGTAGTGCTCCTGTTAGAGCTCTCTCCAGATTTCCCTGGGATTGCAGAATTACTGCAGCTTATCCATGCCAGGGACAGGTTTGTAAAAGACTGACAGTTTTACCAGGGGCTTGACCTCACCAGTTCCAAATAAAGAGATCACCGTGACCCCAAGTTTTTTCTAACTTAAAAATATTGGGCTTGGAGAATTCCTGACTTCCCTACTAATGGGCAAGACAGAGACTGTGCGGGCTCCAGAGTCAGTGCACTTGCTGACAGAGCACTTGCTGTGTTCAAAGGGTAAGTGCCTTATATGCCTTAATAATGACACCTAAAGACCAATGGGCCCAGGCCAGGAAAATGGGACAGGGACTCTGTTACCTTAATCCAGTGTCAGAAATGGTCACAACTCAACAACTCAAAAGAAATTAAGAAACTAAAGAATGGGGCTCAGGGGTGGGGGTGGTGGCTCACGCCTGTAATCCCAGCACTTTGGGAGGCCGAAGTGGGCAGATCACCTGAGGTCAGGAGTTTGAGACCAGCCTGGTCAACATGGTGAAACCCTATCTCTAATAAAAATACAAATATTAGCCAGGCGTGGTGGAGCATGCCTGTAGTCCCAGCTACTGAGGAGGCTGAGGCAGGAGAATTGCTTGAACC
Source organism: Cacajao melanocephalus (assembly GCA_963573385.1). Classification (NCBI taxonomy): domain Eukaryota; kingdom Metazoa; phylum Chordata; class Mammalia; order Primates; family Pitheciidae; genus Cacajao; species Cacajao melanocephalus. The sequence goes on along the minus strand of CAUYLG010029587.1, from coordinate 9,093 downwards.
TGGGAGGCAGAGGTTACAGTTAGTTGAAATTTCATCACTGCACTCCAGCCTGGGCAACAGAGGAAGACTCCATCTTGGGGGAAAAAAAAAGTGGGGCTCAGAAACAGTTAAACAAGGAGAAAAATTGTGAGGAGGGACAGAAAAGAATCTCATCTTTTATATTTGAACAGTTACATTATCCAACTGAGCCCAAAGAACAGCTTCTCTCTGGATCCAAGGATCTCACTCCAAAAACAGATCAGCAACCAGGAGGTCCCCCCAAGACTCCCCCTCTCCCACTGGTCTACTCAGAGACACCTGCTCTCACATCAAGTAAATGAGAAAGATGGTGCAGGAGTTAGCAGGCAGACTGAGGTTTCAAGAAGTAAGGAGAGAATGTTCCCCGAGTTTTTGCTCGCTAACTACTTCGGTTTTGCATTCCCATTTGAGACCCCACAGAAACGAACGTGGATTTTTCTACTCCAATGGTGCAGGTGGAATAAACTTGCATTTAGGCTTGTTGAATGAATGTAACATAAAACATTTCTAATGGTGACAACTCTGCAGCCAGACACAGTGAGTTTCTTCTCCATGGGTTCTGGTTCTCTACCCCTTTACGCAGTTGCCTTTCCCGTTGCTGTTGCGACAGTGACTGTTGCAACACTGTGGGTTTTCAGCTCTGCCTTGAACCCAGAGGAGGTGGCAGTCACCACAGAGCCTAGGACAGGAGTGGGCTGCTCCTTCCAGATAACACAAAAGCAGTACCCACTTCCTCCCCACTCCCCATAGCAATTTCAAGGGAGCTCATTCTGTCATAGCCAATTTGAAGAGGCAAAGAATGACACTAAACCAATGAAACCAAATCGTACTCTGCATTTGCATGCCCCATGGCATGAGGTTCCACATAGGGCGCTCAAAATCCAGGAGAGACAGAGCTCATTTCAACACCTCTAAAAAAGCACGCTGGGCTTCCAGACTTTGTGAGTAGTGGAAGGCAATCATCCAGCCCCAGCGAACAGCTACCCAGGCTCACCTTGGGCGTGCAGTGCACGGTGGAGCAGGGGCAGGAGTCCCGCCTGCCAGAAGGAATAGCAGCCATCCACCAGCTTGTTGCAGCGGCCCTGAAATCCTCCTTCAAATCGCATCTGCCGGCTTGTCACCCACTGCTGAGGAGACACAGATGGGAAAGGCAGTTGCAGGCTAAAAGAGATAAAATCCAGCCTGACAGGATCTCCAGGAGTCAATCTGTGGGATGGAAGGTTTCCCATCTCGTGGCTACTCGGCACTCCAGTTTCAGTGCTCTGGTTTTCTTCCTTTCCCTTCCCTCACTGCCACAGACATAGAGTGAAGCATTTAAGCCAATCCTGGAGGCATCCAGCCCTGATCTCTGCTCAATGTCTAGCAGACAACTACCTATTCCTGGGTTCCAAAGCAGTGCCACTGCTGAGAGGATAAAGAAGCCAAGCTGGTTTGTAAGGAGATCTTCAAAGTCTCTTAATAAAACATGGCTTAAGTTGGAAATTTGAGGCAAGACTACCAATGACTCATTTCTCATTGCTTCCCTGCTCAGGGAAGTTTATTAAAAGCAGATAAATGGAATTTTGTGCTACATGTCATCAGATGATCTCAAGCTGCTCCTCACTTTTACTTGGCACCTGGGGAAACTGACCCAAGGTCTCTTAGCAAGTCACCAGCAGGCCTGAAAGCAGACGCCATTCATTCTGATTACCAAATGACAACTCTGCCCATCTGTGGCTGATATAAGAAAATCCTTTACTGTGAAGCTGTAAAATACGTCTTGATGTCACTCAGTGGTCATACATGATACCACCATTCCTTGCTTATCTACACGTTTTCTAAATACACTCTACTACGAAGATCAAGATAGTCATGGGTTTGGTCCCTGGGAGTGAGCAGAACCAACTGGCTAAGCAGATATGGCATTTCCATTTCCCTCCCTAGCCCACCTAGACCATTCCAGCCACAGACTTACAGAGCTGCCTCACTGAGCTGAAAGGGCACGGGGAGGGCATTCCCTGTATCTAGAGTCTTACTAGGTAAAGTTCCTGAAAGGAGCCACCGGGACCCTTGATGGAAGTGGGGGCCTGCCCTCCCCTAAAAGCTGTAGTTTAGATTATATCCCTGTTCAAGGCAACACCTGCCCATAGAGAGTGACAGTCACAAATTCTTAAAAGAGACATAAAACACTGCACTGCAGGTTCAGGTACTTAGATATCCTCGGTTGGTCTTAAATGAAGCAGTGCTTCCAGCAGGTAATGGAAGTGAGCTAAACATTAGTCAGGTAAAGAGAAAGCAGGCGCTGCAGCGGGAAGTCCGTTCTTCATTTCTACTTAACGCAGGGCTGAAATGTTTTTAGGCAGACTAGTTTATCTTTTCCAGTGCCCAAGCCCATGGGTTTGTTCTGTTTCCTTGGGCTATAAGAAAGAATTCACACTTCAGATACGGGTCCTACTTCTCCCAAAGCAAATGGGAGAAGTTTGGGGTCTCTAACCCCCAGGCCACACCAGGCTGCACAGCAGAAGGTGAGTGGTAGCTGAGCCAGCGAAACTTCATCTGCATTTACAGCTGCTCCTCACTGCTCGCATTACTGCCTGAGCTCCACCTCCTGACAGATCAGTGGCAGCATTAGAGTCTCACAGGAGCGCAAACCCTATTGTGAACTCTGTGTTTCAGGCATCTAGGCTGCATGCTTTATATAAGTCTAATGCCTGATGATCTGTCACTGTCTCCCATTACCCCCAAATGGGATTGTCTAGTTGAAGGAAAACAAGCTCAGGGCTCCCACTGATTCTACATTATGATGAGTTGTATAATTACTTCATTATATATTACAATGTAATAATAATAAAGTACACAATAAATGTAGTGTACTTGAATCATCTCAAAACCATCACCCCATCCCATCCCCCAACGCCAGGTCCACAGAAAAACTGTCTCCCACAAAACTGGTCCCTTGTGCCAAAAAGATTATTACTCTGGGTTAGAGGGACACTAACATTTATTAAGCACCTACTATGTGCCAGGCTGTTTATAAATGTTCTTTCCTTTAACCTTCAAAAAATAAGGATTGTTGTCCCTACCTTATAAAAGAAAACAATATCAAGCTAAAAGAGATAATTTGGCCAAGGTCCCACGTCTCAGAAGCAGTAGGGACAGGGTTCAAATCTAGAACACTGGCATCATAACTGAGGACTCCCTAATCTCATTCCTGATTTCTGCCTGGGAGATGGCACTTTTTCATTTCATCCCTTACTGGTGATCAGATTTTAAAACATCTGAGAAACTCTCAAGTTCAGCACACAAAGTTGGCCATTTCAGCATGAGACTTCAAGCCTTCACGAATCTTTAAAAAGACGATGCTGGGGGAGGCTTTCTGAAGGTGGAGGCAAGACACTGCGGGTTACATCTCTACAGAGTAGAACAGAAACTCTCCAGGAAGCTCATGATGGGCCGCACAACAAGAGCCTGGCACCTGAACTCAGGGAGAGGCGCTGCATGTCAGTTGCAGCTGGTTTGCTTTGAGGTCATGGTCAGGAGTATATGCTCCCCAAATGACGTGACGGGGAATGCCTTCTCCTTGGTGGCTGTGGAGGTGTGTGTGTCTGTGCACCCACTCATCATTTAACTATAATCTAGTGACTCCCTGAAGCTGACTGCTTTCTGAACTTCTTCTGAATATTGGCCAGGAACTTGGGGTCCAGACATAAATGCTTGAGCTGCCTTCTCAATGCAATTAGCCAGCTCTGCCTAGATAACTCATTTACATATAGGTACTAAATGTTTACATAGTGCAGCAGGTAATAACAGTTTGGTTTCAAAATGCTGTAAAGCTCTTCTTGTAACTTTTCCTCTTAGGAGATTCTTTCTATAATGCACAATAACCTCTAATTCTACAAAACTGAAGTATAAGGAAGGTACTCTGCTCACACCAGATGTCTGCAGGACACAGTCTATGTAGTCTACACACTATTAAAAGTTCTAAGCAGGAAGACAGAAAGGCAGAAAGGGGAGCCAAGACAGAGCAGCTGCTCACTCCTTCCTCTGTGTTGGAACACAGCTAACTCTGTTAGCCCTTCCCATAGCTAAGCTCTCACATCACAATGACCTGGGGCCTGGGAGGAGGATGGCTCGAAAGATACTTACTAATAAGCTCTTCAAGTTCAAGGAACGTTCCTTCTTGAGGATTACCAGCGCGGCCAGGCCACAGAAGGTATAGCCACCGTGCGCTTCCATCCCTGGTACCCCACCAATGCCACCTTCCCAGTTCTGACACCTAAGAAGAGATTGAGAAAAGCAGATTGAGTGGTGGGTGAGTGGACATACACAAGTCCAGGACCATCCTAGGTGGCAGAGAAAGAATTCACTCAGATTAAGGTGTGAGCCATCACAACTATGAATGAAAAAAAAAAAAAAGATGCCAACTAATTAACTTTTGGAAATGTCTTCTCAAAAAAAAACAAAAAAAAAGTTGGGCCTGGTGGCTCCCATGTGTAACCAGCTGCTCAGGAGACTAAGGCAAGAAGATCACTTGAGGCCAGGAGTCCACGGCTGCAGTGAGCTATGATTACGCCATTGTGCTCCAGCCTGGGTGAACAAGCGAGACTAGGTTTCTAAAAAATAAGTACAATAAAAACTATAAAATGTTAAAAACCCAGACACTTACAAACAGCCTACTTGTGTAAGAAACATAGTAATTCAAAGTATTACTCTTTGGGAAAAAGTTATAAAATCATATATATACAGGGTGATAACCATCAAGTTAAAATAAAATTGAAAAGTGATTGCTAATTCTGGTGATCTTTTATTTTTTTAACAGGGTCTAAACTCTGTTACCCAGGCTAACTACAGATCACGGCTCACTGCAGCCTCAACCTCCTGGACTCAGGTAATCCTCCCACCTCAGCCTCCCAAGTAGCTGGGACTATGGGTGCATGCCACCATACCCAGCAAAGTTTTTGTATTTTTTGTAGAGATGGCGCTTTGCCATGTTACCCAGACTGGTCTTGAACTTTGGCATCAAGGAATCCTCCCACCTCAGCATCCCAAAATGCTGAGATTACAGGCATGAGCCACTGCACCTGGCCTCTAGTGATCTTTGAGAACAGGTCTACTGGCAATATTTTTCCTTTTTGTTCCACTCTTTGTTCAAAAGTTTTTATAATGAATCTTTATACTATTCAAAAATAAATTTTTAAAAATTATAATTAGGCCAGGTGGCGATGGCAGAACCATGAGCCAAGTAAATCTCTATTCTTTATAAGTTACCAAGACTCAGGTATTCCTCTATAGTGATGCAAAATGGACTAACACAAGAAGGGTAAGAAATAACTGACTTAGCAGAATAGAGAAACCTTCCCTAGCCAAAGGGTAGGGGTGGGAGAGGGGCAGCAAAAAGCAAGATGATCTGCTCCAATAAAAGGTTCCAAGATTAGAGATACAGGGTACCTCTGCAAAGTGGAATGCGTCTGAACCAAGTTTGTTGGTTGCAAAGCTATATAAGAATCAGACCTTTAAGTCTCCTACTCAAAGCCAGCAGAAGATGGGAAGTTTCTGAGGTTTAATCAAAAGGATCTGAATTCCAGATTCTCCAACAAGCTAAGAGGAGGAGGGAGTACTGTACCAAATGGGATTGAGAGTCAGCAATCTCAACACAATACCCCTAAGCCCCATTCCTTTTGTGTATTTCACACAAGGCTGCCAGTTTCATACTCCAAGCCAGAATATAGAGGATTCCTCTCTGAGGGAACTGATAAGCCCAAAGGAAAGAGCCTACAGATATTGCTTTGAGAATTCCCCAATGAATGGCTTGATCCTGCCGACCCTCACACAGAGCTCCCCAGCAGCTTTTCACTGCTGGACCCTTAAACATGAACAGACAGCTGTAGAGTACCAGACATTTGACCACAGTCTCTACTATGAAAGAGAAGGAGACCAAAACAAAAATAAATTGAAGAAAATAAGACAGAGAACAGAAGAAAACCTTTTAAAGTTGTATATTTACATCAATTATTATATGAAGTAAGGCTACTGAAAGGATGAAATATCCCTAGAAAAGAACAAGTATATAAAAAAGGAGTCAGGGAGTAAAACTGAGCTCTGGAAAACCAAAAATAGGATTACACAAATAAAAACAAGAGGATTAGAAGCTAAATAGTAAGAGCATGTCTCAAAGTACAAGAAGAAGGATTAAAAGATGGAGACCAGGCAACAAATTATTTTTAAAAGTCAGACAATCAAATGTACTAATGGGATGTCATATTCTGGCTAGGTGCTGTGGCTCATGTCTGTAATCCCAGCACTTTGGGAGGCCAAGCCAGGAGGATCATTTGCGGTCAGGAGTTTGAGACCACCCTGATCAACATGGTGAAACCCCATCTCTACTAGCAAGGCTCCGTCCCAATCAATCAATAAGAGGCTGGGCACTGTGGCTTACACCTGTAATCCCAGCACTTCAGGAAGCCACAGCAGGAGGATTGAGCCTGGGAGTCTGAGACCAACCTGGGCAACATGGTAAGGCCTTGTCTCTACAAAAAAGAGAGTTTATAGCCCAGGAGTTTGAGACCAACCTGGGCAATGTGGTAAGGCCTTGTCTCTACAAAAGTTTATAAAATTAGCTGGGCATGATGGTGGATGTCTGTATTCACAACTACTCAGGAGGCTGAGGTGGGATGACCGTTTGAGCCTGGAAAGTCAAGGCTGCAGTGAGCCATGATGGCATCAATGCACTGCAACCTGGGAGACACAGTGAGACCCTGTCTCAAAAGAAAAAAAAAAAGAATGCATGAGCGGCGGCTCATGCCTGTAATCTCAGCACTTTGGGAGGCTGACGTAGGCAGATCACCTGAAGTCTGAGATCAGGAGTTCAAGACCAGTCTAGCCAACATGGTGAAACCCCATCTCTACTATGAATACAAAAATTAGCCAGGCATGGTGGTGGGAGCCTGTAATCTCAGCTACTCAGGAGGCTGAGGCAGAATTGCTGGAACCTGGGAGGCAGAGGCTACAGTGAGCCAGGATTGTGCCACTGCACTCCAGCCCGGGCAACAACAGCAAGACTCCGTCTCAAAAAAAAAAAACCAACCAAACAAACAAACAAACAAACAAGCAGACACAAAAAATGCAAGAGAAGAAATTATCAAAGAAATACTATAATGAAGTTTCTTGGTACTAAAGCATATGCACTTCCAAATTGAGTGCCTAGCACAATGAATGAAAAATAATCCACATCAAGATTCATCATCAAGTTTCCGAACAAGAATAAAGATTCCAGGCTGGGCACAGTGGCTCATGTCTGTAAATCCCAGTACTTTGGGAAGCCGAGGAGGGCAAATCACTTGAGGTCAGGAACTTGAGACCAGCCTGACCAACACGGTGAAACCCCGTCTCTACTAAAAATACAAAAAATAGCTGGGCGTGGTGGCGGGCACCTGCGGTTCAGTGAGCTGAGATTACGCCACTGCACTCCAGCTTGGGTGACAGAGCAAGACTCCATCTCAAAAATAATAAAAAAAAAAGAATAAGCCTCTAAAGGAGGACAGGATGGGGATGGAGAAAGAGACAGATGAAAAAAACATAAAGAGAATTAGGAATCACAATGGCATTGGCAGGCAGTACAGCACAATGGAATCCACTTGATTTCTTTGTATTTTAGCTTAATATAAAATTTAAAGGCTGGGTGTGGTGGTTCACGCCTATAATCCCAGCACTTTGGGAGGATTGCTTGAGCTCAGCTTAAGACCAGCCTGGGCAACATCGAGAAACCTCATCTTTACTAAAAACACAAAAATTAGCCAGGTACAGTGGCATGCATCTGTAGTCCTGGCTACTTGGAAAGCTGAGGCAGGAGGATCGCTTAAACCCAGGAGGTCAAGGCTGCAGTGAGCCAAGATCATACCACTGCACCCCAGCCTGGGTGACTAAGTGAGACCCTGTTTCAAAAAACAATTAAATTAAATTAATAAAATTCAGTATCCCACCACTTGACATATAAGGAAACTATGACACAAGCAGTGCAATACCATGTCCAAGCACAAAGCTAATTAGAAATGGCAGGCTGGCCATGGTGGCTCACACCTGTAATTCCAGCACTTTGGGAGACTGAGGCAGGAAGACTGCTTGAAACCAGGAGTTCAAGACCAGCCTTGGCAACACAGTTTGACTCTGTCTTTACAAGAAATTTTCATTAGCTAGGTGTCATGGTGTACACCTGTGGTCTCTGCTACTCAGGAGGCTGAGGTGGGAAGACTGCTTGAGCCTAGGAGGTCAAGGCTGCAGTGAGCCGTGATCGTATCACTGCAATCCAGCCTGGGCAACAGAGTGAGACCCTGTCTCAAAAAAAAAAAAAAAAAAAAAAGAAAAGAAAAGAAAAGAAAGGCAGGCACAGTGGCTCATGCCTGTAATCCTTACACTTTGGGAGGTCAAGGCGGGTGGATGGCCTGAGCCCAGGAGTTCAAGCCCCACCTGGGCAACACAGACAGACCCCATCTCTACAAAAAAAAATTTTTTTAAACATTAGCCAGTTATGGTGGCATGCGCCTGTTGTCCCAGCTACTTGGGAGGCTGAGATGGGAGGATTGCCTGTGCCCGGAAGGTGGTGGCTGTAGCAAGCTGTGATCACACCACTACACTCCAGCCTGTGCAAAAGAGTAAGACTCTGTCTCAAAAAAGAAAGAGAGAGAGAATGAAAGAGAGAAAGAGAAAGAAAAAGAGATAGAATGAAAGAGAGATGGAGAGGGAGATGAGAGAGAGACGGAGATGGGAGAGGGAGATGGGAGATGGGAGAGGGGAGAGAGATGGGAGATGGGAGATGGGAGATGGGAGAGGGAGATGGGAGATGGGAGAGGGAGATGAGAGAGAGAGATGATAGAGGGAGATTAGAGAGGGAAACGGAAGAGCACAATTAAGAAATCCAGTAACTAGAGGTGAGAGGTATATGTGAGTTGGGATAGGGTTTGGGATTAGGAGATGGGAGAGAGAGATGGGAGAGGGAGATGGGAGATGGGAGAGGGAGATGGGAGATGTAGAAGGAAGAGCCAAAGGCTAAACTCAACTCACACACTGAGATGCCAACAATGACATAAGCCAGCTACATCT